>OX438754.1:19670551-19955854 GCA_949316235.1 Oegoconia quadripuncta
GTAAATGAAAATGTCTGATTAAAATATTAATAATTGTAGTGGTCGGAAACAATTTTAATTCTTAATAGATTATAGGAGCGAAGATAATAATTTGGATGCGGCTGCAAATTTTAATATCGAGCCAATGAGCGCGACACTCGTCGTATGGACACTGTTTTTCTACCGACAAATGTCCCATAGCTGTGGATTGCTTTTAGTGATAAGACCGCCTAATTGTGTTCTATTGTTATCATCAAAAATTATTGTAAATTATTTTGCGCAATAAAGAATATTTGTATTGTATTGTGTTGTGTTGTAGTGCATTGCATTGCATTGCATTGTATTGCATGGACAAAGAAATATTATTTTTTTTATTTTACGGTCCAGGCTGTGCGATTGTGGAACCAATCATTGTGTTGGGGTTTCCGGGTCAGTACGCTTCCACTTTCGACCTTATCTTCACTTAACATCAGGTGTGATTGAGGTCACGTACAAAACCCGTTGTGCATAATCACACATAAGTATTGAAATTTTACCAAATACCTACTCATATGATACCTTCTCGTGTCTAGCTTTTTATGGTTTATCACTTGCAGTTGTTTTTGAGTTGATTTTAGATATAGATTTTTCTTTTTGTTTACTTTTAGTTAATGTTTAAATTTATTCATAGAGTAATAATAATGAATTCCTTGGTGGCAGCAACTACTCTACTTGGGGGGGACTGAAAATCGGCAAATCTGCTGAGTCCCTACCTTTTCATCACAGTTTGACTTAATTTATTATCAATTAATTACTTGTTAAATTAACTTTGTGGTGAATACATGCCTTTTATTTATTTATAAAAGAAACCTGCTGCCATTGCATGTCAGAAAGTCTCACTGGTGACCATTCGATCACTGCTAAATTGCAGAGCCTCGAACACCGTCGCAAGGTCGCCTGTCTCTCAGTCCTTTACTCTCAGGCCCGTATTTCAGAAAGTTGCTCAAGCGTAGATCTGCCCTTGAGCATAGTTAGAAAGAGATGCCGCTAGTTACATAAAGCTGTCCCTTTTTAACTGTCCTCAAGCGGACATCTCTGCTTGGGTAACATTCTGTAGGGCCTCAGACTCAGAGTGTGAGTTTGTCGCATCGTACACTGAGAACAATGATTTTTACGTAGAAGTAAGGTAAAATGTTAAAATTGTGATTATTGCTGTGACTTAGTTTTCCTTCTATTGAAATTTTTATGTATGTAAAGTTAAGGTGAATGCCGTGCCGTCCCAGGAGGTTAAATTGAGGGCGGAAAGCAGAGAGATGTGTTGGTGTACTTCGATCAGCTCCCCAAAATTATAGAATTGTATTAGTTATATAAGGACAACAATGATCCTGTGGGTTTCTTGCGCCGCATCTTTTCCCATAGATGATTTCCCTTTCCGAAGCGGTAGTAGCTTGGACATACCGACTGACAGATAAATGCAATAATTCTTTTTTATTTCCAGTAGATTTAAATTGAAATTCAACAAATGATATAATGTATCTTACGTAGAAATAAATGCTTGAAGTTTGAAAAGTTCATTCATTACTCTATCGACTAGAGCATAGCTCTTAAATTGAATAATTAAGGTTGAATTCTAAAAATTGCCGTGATTATGCCGCGCCGTAAAAAAAAAAAATATGTAAAATAAATAACGTTTATTGTTTGATTTTTCTGCTGCGGAAAAAAGCAATGAGACGAACTTACAATGATCAAAATTAATATACGAGGAAATTACATCATACAAATTGAATTGTGGCGAATGACATACTTTTAGAGTATTTTGTAACACAAAATTTAGATAAATTTTGTGTTACATCGTTGTCACCACAAATTTCTTTCAATGTGGATCTGATTGAAATCTTCTTCATCATTGCAATCTGTACAGTTAGCGTATTTTACTAGATTTAGTCACTTTTATTCTTTACTTAATATTGCCACATCCAAAAAACATTCCTTCAGTTAATACAATTTTCAAAAGTATATGTAACATTATAGAGGTATTTAATGGAATTCATGTCCGAAGCAAAAAGCAATGTCCTACCCACTGCCCACTCGAATGTTTAACCGCAGACCACAGAGGGATCTCTTTTTATATAAATGGGCATTTCGGTTAGTACAGGAGATAATGTATTATTTAGATTTTTTGAAAACTTAGGTATTTTTTGGTAAAGCGTTTTGGTAGACGAAGTTGCCTGTTTATTTACTTTTTTGAACAGTGTTTTTTTATGCTCAACGGGTGATCTCAATCACACCTTAAGTTAAGTGAAGATGAGGCCGAAGGTTCAAGCGAACTGACCCGGAAACCCCATTTTATTTGGGGGACTGGCTATCTTATCTTTGACAACCGGAACACAACAATGCTATAACATTGCTGCTTGGCGGGCAGACTTGATGGTGGTAACTAGCCAGGCGGACATTTAAAATACCCTACCACTAATAAAATCGAGTACTAAATATGTAACCCGCTGCGTATCGAACTCGAGACCTTTGTAAACCCTATGTTGTTTAAATTGAGCCACGGAGGCGATCAAAAACGGCGGATTGTAGCACCGTAATACAACGACACAAACAAAATCTTTCTGTTTCATTTTCTGTCTTTCTTTTATTCTGCTTTCAAAATTGTCAACTAGACTGCTCAGTACCGCATCATTACGTCGATTAGGCCAGATTATACTTACAAAAACAGAAATATTTATTTAACAGGCTCACGGATTACGTATTTTTGGTCAACCACTACATGCTGAAATATTAGCTGAAGCTTAATTAAATTTTTGGTAAAATTTATTCGTATTAAGGGTTAATTTAACATACTACGCAGAATGGATATTGGACAATACTACCTATAAGCAATTGTTTACGACAAATTACCTTTATTTTTCGAGAGTATCGTGTAATTAATTATGAGACTTAGAAAAAATTTACTCTCCTGATCTGCATGAGATTTAGGATAAAACTTATATAAGACTCATGAAAGAAAGGGGCTATTTATTTAAATATTTTATCATAGACAGACATTGCGTTGTGATGGCTCGGACGATTGTGATATTATCTCAAGCTACTAAAAACAAATAAGATACCAGAATTTAATAAAACGAACTCTATATCTGGTGTAATACGGACTCATTTCCCCGGTATCTTTCAAGAGGCAATTACAATTACACAGAAATTAAAAGTTTCAATTATGACCGTAAACCCCGAGATGCTACCCGGTGAAGGGTAAACATCTACATGTCCCTCATGCCATCCAACTTGTCCCTCGCATGCAATCTGTGGGATTCATCCACCCTAGTATACAATCCCTTCGCTGAAATCCCATGAACAAATTCTAATGAAGTCGTCACTCTCTCGGTGATGTGCCAATTGGTGGTCCATCTCTTTTGACGGTTGGTATAGTTATATTAATAATCATTTTCGATGTGCCAATCTAAATATTTACTGTTTTAGTTACTGCGTCGTTTTCGGCGCTACAGCATTACCAGGTTCATTTCTTGTAGCAAACCACGTATTACGAGTATGATTGTGATGCGACCATCAAAATTATAAGTTCCGTCGCAAATGTATCGCTATTTACAACAACTATATATCTACAGGGTGAAAGATAAAACGATAGATCCCTTTTAAGGTGTGATAGTAGACCCGATTTACAATAAATAGATTCCTATGAAATGGTGACGAAAAGATAACAGCTTGTAAGATATATTTTTTTTTATTTTTGTCTCGGCCTCTTAATATTTAAATAAAAATGAACTTACCCTAAGAATCAGATTTTTTTATTTGCGATCACCTAAGATCATGCTAATGCTTATAACATCACCTTTTTTAGCAAAACTACGTGTACCGTAAAAAATTGAAATAAAAACCTAATGAGAGTAAGCGCTACAAAAAAATATTCCAACAAAATAATTAGGAAAAAAAAATATCTCACAAATATTTTTGTCACCATTTCATTGGGATGTATTTATTGCAAATCAGGTCTACTATCACATCTTAAAAGGAATCTATCATTTTACCTATTACCCTGTGTAAACGATAATCACCGAGAGACAAAATAAGCTCGAACCATCATCTTCAAAATGAATAATAGAACAAAAATCCTACAAAACAATGACACAATAGATTTAGTTACGAAACATGTCAAGAAGCACTAATGAGTATTGCAAGTGACAAAGGAACCCCCAAAAATTTGTTTTCAATGGCGAAGACAACAAGAGGCCAGTGGTAAAACTACAAGTGAAGTAAAACTTACAGACAAAGTCCATTGTTCATCTTTCGGCGACAATGGGTCGGAAGCCGTGGACGGATATATTATGATCAGTACTGACCCTTATTACCAAGCTCATGCTAAATCAGTCGCAGTGCTCAAAGAAGTTGATTAACAGATATTAGAATGACTGTTCAACGGTTGAAATAGTCACTCAGACATTCACTATCGAAATCTACATTTTGTGCGACATCTTCCACTGCATGGAGGTCTATGATCAACAGTGACCTGTGGCTTATCAGATCTGATGATGATGAAAAATTGGTATCAAAAAAGGCTGTCTCAAGTAAAGTACGATTTTGTATATAAAGTATCGTTATGTTGACTTCAACTACTTTTTACTTCCCCGTAAGGCTTGCATTGACCTTTCTAACATACCGGTAGGTATAGGCTGTACTCAAATATTGGGTCTTTACCTATGAAATTGGAGTTTTTTTTCTTCGTTAATCATATGTAACCAATTCCTGCGATTTTCAAAGCTACATCCAAATTTGTTTATTTGGAAAATGGAATATTATTTCAAGGTTTCACATGAAATATTTTTTAATTTCTGGGCTAAATCACATAATAAAAAAAATTTGAACAGAGCTCTTTTCATGTGCTTCCCATAAACATTTCTTAGATTCGCTGAAACTTTTATAAAGCTGTTACTTTTTAAAATTAACGCTGCCTATATTTAACTTAATGTTATCCGATAATACACACACAGTTTAGCTAAATTTGGATTTGCCGTTCCCAAAAAAAAAACAAAAATGTTTGTATGGAGAAAACAGTCATAATGAAATTCTTCATACAAAACGCCAATTTCATAGGTAAGGACCTAATATATACCGGATATTTCCTGCATCATGATATACTATATTGTCCGGAGAGGAACCTCACTGGGTGAATCCAAAGAGACTACCAACTCGATCTGAGCAGCATAGTTTTCTGCAAAAGCGGACCAAAATGAGGACGTAAAATTGCCGATCTAGCGATGAGCCCATCAATCACACATGAACGTAATCGATGACAATCTCGATGAAATTACATAATAATTCACATCACATATCACCAGCCTATTAAAGTCTACTATAGTTATGTTATTTTTTAATTAAAATATCAGTGGAAGACGTTATACTTTTAGCTTAAAATTACAACTCATTCATAAAGCTACTCCCTAGAGAAGAACGAGCAAAAATATCAAGGGTTGCTCTTTTGAAGTAGATTCTGGATTGCAATTTGTAATTCGACAAAACAAGAAAAAATATTATATTGTGCTGTAAAATTAGGCTGAATATCGCCGAGCGGCCTATGTTCATGCTTTTTTTTTATGCACAACGGGTTCGTACTTGACCTCAATCACACCTGATGTTAAGTGAAGATGAGGTCGAAGGTGGAAGCGTACTGACCCGGAAACCCCAACACATTTGGAAGACTGGCTATCTTATCTCTGACAACCGGAACACAACAATGCTATTAACATTGCTGCTTGGCGGCAGATTTAGATAAGATGGTAGTAGCTAGCCAGGCGGACATTTAAAATGACCTACCACCAACCAAACAGAGTACTTAAACATACACACAGCGCCATCCAGTTCCACACTAAGCAACTAGGCTTGTATTATAGATACTTAGAGGCTTAGAGACGTAAAGCGTTAGCTAAATTTGGACACTTAACCAATTATCTGGTTCGAAATCTGGTTCTGGTTTTACTTATATAATAAATAATAAATAACAATAATAAATAAAATGTCTTTACACAAACACACAGCGCCATCTAGGTCCATAGTAAGCATCTAGGCTTGTGTTATGGATACCAGATGGTTGATAAACTACACAAATACATATTTTTTTTTGTAAATAAATACATATTATAAATGAAATACATCCATAACTAGGGAACACATGTCTGTATTCATCATACAAACATATGCCCCTAGCGGGATTCGAACCCGGGACCTTTTGGTATAGCAGCAGAGTTTCTAACCACTACACCAAACAGGTCGTAATTAATACACTTAAGTACAATTAATGGGCCCTGCTCCTTAAACTAAGATTGCTCTTGTATTTTAAGAAGCAGAAAAGTCACAAAGACTTATTGTCCACTAACTTGATAAGGCAATACATACATAAAGTCACGTAGGGGTAGGCAGAGACTATATACTTCCACTTGCTATGATCCCAATACATCTCTTATGCTTGGTTTACTCTCATAAGGTTGTTTATACACGATCGTCGCTTTGGGGCTATAAAGGTAAGGCAATGTACTGGTTGTTACGTGTATTAGGTTCCTGGGATGGTGTACTTACATGAAACACATTGTTAATTGCACAATTCGGGTTTATTCCAATTATTAAATTCGTTTATTTTCCCTCCACAATTCGTACATTACAGTATTATAGATACAATTACAATATAAAAATTGTGGGCGACTGATGCCTAAACTAGGCAGTAGCCTGTATTTCAGGTCATCAGGTCCTCCCCCATTACAACTTTCCAGTAGTAGGTACTTATCTATAAATGAATGTACATGGTACTCATTGGTAAACGAGAAGATGTTAGTGGCGTTAGTAATATAATATATATATGTATTAAATGTACGTGTATATCGACCTGTTTGGTGTAGTGGTTAGCAACTCTTGACCACTATACCAAAAGGTTGCGGGTTCGAATCCTGCTAGGGGCATAAGTTTGTGTGATGAATACGGACATGTGTACCCGAGTTATGGATGTTTTCATTTATAATAAGTATTTATTTACAAAAAAAAATGTATTTATGTAGTATATCAACCATCTGGTATCCACAACACAAGCCTGTAGTTGCTTAATGTGGAACTAGATGGCGCTGTGTGTATGTCTAAGGATATTTATTTATTTATTATTTATTGAAGTTAGACAATAGGAGAGTTGCTGTGGTCAGCCTTTAAAGTTTTAGAGAAATATAAGAGCAATATCGTTCATGAATATACTGTGGTATAACGGGAGTAAACAAAAAGATATCTACTCTATACAACTATACACACGTCCGCGAAATCTACTTTAGAAATGAAACAGAAGTTCCAAACAAACTTTTACTATAAATGAAAACACTAACAGAACGCTTCAGAAATGAACGAGTGGCTTCACTCAAGTACAGGTTGCTAACTTTGTGTTGCCTCAAAAGATTCCTTGATAAATCAGGTGCGAAATTCTAAAATGTGTTTCTAGTTTTGTAAGTATAGGAAGATTTTTATTTAAGACTAGTTTATCGCCGCGAATTCGCCTGTGTGGATTAATTTTATTGCGGATATGTTTAATTTGTTTATCCCGCGGGAACTACTCACTTCATTGGGATAAAAAATTGTCTTAATCTTTGATATTTGACGTCTATTCCAAATTGACGACGACGACCTGTGGTGTAATGGTTAGAAACTCTGCTAGGTACTATACCAAATGGTCGCGGGTTCGAATCCCGCTCAGGGCATATGTTTGTATGATGAATACTGACATGTGTTACCGAGTTATGGATATTTTTCATTTATACATGTATATCACTTCACTTAACATCAGGTGTGATTGAGGTCAAGTACGAACCCGTCGTGCATAAAAAAAAAAAAAAAAAAAAAAAAATATATTTACAAAAAAAAAATGTATTTGTATAGTTTATCAACCATCTAGTATTCATAACATAAGCCTAGATGCTTACTGTGGCCCTAGGTGGCGCTGTGTGTTTGTGCAAAAAAAAATGCATCCAAACCCGTTCATTCGTTTCGCCGTGATAAAGCGACAAACAAACATCCAAAGTTTCGCATTTATAATATTAGTTAGAAGTTAGATTCGGTTGGAACCTAACTTATTATTACAAGTAATACAATTGTTTGGGATACCTCTCACCACCCCATTTGGGATAAAGGTCGTGACGTTATGTATGTCGTTACATGTATACATATAGTCGGTGAGAAGACCACGGCAAACGTACCACTATCAAATCGAGGACATTTTAAAGAAAAACCTCAATGTAAATAACATAGGGTTTACGAATCGGAGGTCGCGGGTTCGATCCCCAGCGGGGTACACGTTTAGTAATCGGTTTAGTTGGTGGTAGGGCATTTTATATGTCCGAGGCGGGCACTACCATCTTATCTAAAACTACCGCCAAATAGTAATGTTAATAGCATTGTTGTGTTCCAGTTGTCAGAGATAAGATAGCCAGTCACCCAAATATGTTGGGGTTTCAGGGACAGTACGCTTCTACCTTCGGCCTCATCTTCATTTAACATCTGGTGTGATTAAGGTCAAGCGCTAATCCGTGGTGCATAAAAAAAAATTAGATAGTCGTAAATTTTTAAACTATTTTAATTTCTTCATATTCCATTTCTCCCTAAACTAATTCCTTTTATTATAACTAGGGACAACAGGTAGCATTTTTTTTGTCTACATCAAATACTTCCTGAAATATATGACGGTAACAGATGAACAGACCACAACTGTTACATGTTGTTATTTTTGCCAAGGTATACTAAAAATCGTTACCCAAATCGCCAAATACTCGATCCACCGAATAAGCTTGAATATTTACAGGATAGAGGGGTTCTACCTCCCTCAAGACGTTCCTGACAACAAGGGTCTTGATGGACAGACAGATAACAAAGTTAACGCTAAAAACCGGGAAATCCTTAGGGAGCCCTAAATACCACGTGGGTTTGACGAAAAAGTACGGGTGATATTGTGTTTGCAGGCGTATGTGTGTATGTGTGTATGTATGGACGATACCAAATATGGCTGAGAACCTATCCCGAGATTTAATACATACATATCAAATCAAATGAAATCAAAAATGCTTTATTTTGTAGGTACACAGGGTACACTTAAAATAGTCAGATTTTTTTAAGCTACTGCTTGTTCAAAAGGCAATTTTCTCCTGAGAAGAACAAGCAAGAAACTCGAGAGGTCGCTCTTTAAAAAAAAAAAGGGTTTTTATATTACAAAATTATTAATTATTATTTTATATTATAATATTTCATTATTAATTGTGAAATGGCCTGGTTATGCGAACGGGCTGTTTATGTCCACGAATGTTTATCATCTAAATAATCTGATATTTTATAATTATGCTTTCTTAATAAGTTTCTGTTTTATAGTATATTTAAATTTATTGAAAGGAAGATTTTGTATATAAATAGGAACTTTATTGAAAAAGCGTATACATAACCCTTTGAATGAATTACTGACTTTATGCTTACGCTTGTTTCCCGTTGTGGTAGGCAGAGACACCATTATGAATGTAAGACTTAACTGCGACAAACACTATTGCGAAAGATTGAACTGCGAAAGATGGAACTGCGACAGTGCCGAACTGCGACAGATCTGAACTGCGAAAGACTTAACAGCGACAGGACTGTTATATCAACGGTTCATTAGAACGGAGCGATTCGGTTCTGGCACTTCGCGCGCCGCTGCCGCGGCACGCTCGCTTCGCTCGCTCGGCTCGTGCGTTATTTCTCATGTTTCCAACCTAACCTAACCTAATTAACAAACAAAGTTAACCTGACCTAACTGTGATATACTTACCATTCTAAATAAATGTGGTACGTGTTTCTTTTTTCTCATATTCTCTTAATTGACAGTTCAGTCCTGTCGCAGTTAAGTCTTTCGCAGTTCAGATTTGTCGCAGTTCGGCACTGTCGCAATTCCATCTTTCGCAGTTCAGTCTTTCGCAATAGTGTTTGTCGCAGTTAAGTCTTACATCGCACCATTATTCATTACACTTTCACACAATGATCCTGACACACTACTTTTGCTTCTTCCACTCTCATCAAATGCTTCATACATGCTCGTAGGTTAGTGGTTGACCGCACCTGACCTTTTATGATAATAAATAATAATAAAAGGTATTTTATTCACCACAAAGTTAATTTAACAAGTAATTAATTGATAATAAATTAGGTCAAACTGTGATGAAAAGGTTGGTACTCAGCAGATTTGCTCATTTTCAGTCCCTCCCAAGTAGTATAGTTGCTGCCACCAAGGAATTAATAACTATTACTCTATGAATAAATTTGAACATTAACTAAAAGTAAACAAAAACAAAAATTTATATCTAAAATCAACTCAAAAACAACTACAAGTGATAAACCATAAAAAGCTAGACACGAGAAGGTACATATAGGTAGGTATTCGGTAAAATTTCATTACTTATGAGTGAATGTGCGAGTGAATTTAATTGTTCTCAAATTATTATTACTAATTTAACAAATTATTATGAGTATGTCAGTCACTTGATTGAACTTTACCAATCCTTACATTCACGCTTACGTTAATCTCATTTCACTAATTCGTTTTATATACTCATTTATTCTTAAGTATAAAAAAATGCTTTTACAAAACCCTCGGAAGACTACGATATTATGGCAATACAACAAAAAAAAACTGTGTTAAAAGTCAAATAATTTTGAAACGGCTTAACCGATTATCATCAAACATGGCTAAGTAACAATCCCCTGGTTTATTTTTTATAATAGGAAAAAAAACTGCACTTAAATCGGATGACGCATTACTTTCATACATCCAGACAATGACTGGACACACACAACTTCGTCAAACACATAACATCTGTCGTTTTTCGTTGATGGTTAAAAATGAAGGATTACTAAGAAAACGAACTCATTGGCGTTATTAGTTTTACAAAGAATTACAAAATTTATAGCATCCCAAATTGTGTGCGGATTGATCCTTCTATGCGAAATGGGGCCAAGCACCTCAAATCACATCTGATGTTAAGTGAAGATGCTGCTGAAGGTGGAACCGCACTCACTGTAGACATCCAACTTCAGCAATTAAGTGTCTCATCTAATCTGAAGCAGACGGAACTATAATTCTATCAACATTGCTTTGGCAGCAGCTTACATAATATCATGGTAGCTGGCCAGGTGGAAATAGAGCTCTGTCACCGACCTAACCGAGTACTGAACATGTACCCCGTTGGAAATCGAATCCGGTACCTTCGTTTTGTTAACATTGAGCCATAGATGCGGTGGAAATGACATGACGATGAGAATATTTGTCAGAAATAGCCTAGCGAATAATCTTACATACTAACAGAACTGCAGACACAACAATGCAACTATCAGTAACCCAAAATCAATCACCTTTCAATCATATTTACGCAAATAAACAAGTTTGATACAATCTTGTCTTAACATAAAACCGAAAATAGATGTAATTGGCATATCTCACTCACACACAAGTATAAGGAAATGGAAAGAAGGAGACCAAAACTCATTGTGTATCTAAATTGCCGTTCCATTTGGCCACTAGCCTTGTTTCAAAGAGGTAGAAAGCTTATAAAGAATCCTGAATTTCGTATATTGCCAAGATGCATAAAGTAGTTTTATGGATACCCTGATAGCGGGCAGGGGGCGTAGCTGCAAGGTACACTCGACCAAATATATTGCGTACGAACGGTGGGTTAAGCCCAATATAAGCGATCAATGATTATGGATGAAAGAAGCGATAATCCTTTGAAGAGGTTAGTGTTTAATAGCAACATCTGATCTGAGTACTAAGACGAACCTGAGTGGAAGGCGTACAGCTATTAACTCATAAAATTAAAACATTGTATTATTTATATACTTCTTTAGTAACTATGTGGATAGTTTTAAGTAAATTTGTTTTGTATTTATTTTCTTCTATACAATGATTAATTGGTGGTTTTTAAAATGTCCGTCTGGCTAGCTACCACTATCTTACGCCAAGCAGCAATGTTAATAGCATTGTTGTGTTCCGGTTGTCCGAGATAAGATAGCCAGTCCCCCAAATGTGTTGGGGTTTCCGGGTCAGTACGCTTCCACCTTCTGCTACTGCTTGTTCAAAAGGCAATCTTCCGCTGAGAAGAACAAGCAAGAAACTCGAGGGATTGTTCTTTGTAATGCAGGTTTTTATATTACAAAAATGCACAATAATATTTCATAGCATGGCATGCGAAGAGCTAGTTACATCCATGCTTGATTTTCATCCAAATAGTCTGATATTTTATAATATGCTTTCTTAATAAGTTTCTGTTTTATAAAATCTTTAAATTTTATTGAAAGGAAGATTTTGTACATCAATGGAAACCTTACTGAAAAAACGTATACATAACTGAATAAATTATACTGATTTTGCGGATCTCTCTGTCAAGACCCTTTTTTGCTGGAACGCGAGGCGAAGAGGCATGGAGTTGAAATTAATATAATGTAAAAGACCTAAGTCTATGGTCACTGTGATCTATGTATGATGAAACTTCTAAGTCAAGGCAATAAAAATATTGCTATTTATAAATGAAATTGAAGATTGCAACCTAATATTTCAAGACTCTATTTCCTTAATGGATGAAATATCCACATACAAGTTTGTGAGAAAACTTCGAGACAGACTCGCACTTATCCGGTTTCTGAACCTTGGGAATGTTTAATTCAGCAATGATCAATACCTCCAGAATTGGCCAGAAAATTTTGAAAAAGTCCTGACATTGAACTAAGATTACAAGTGTTGATGGATCAAATGACACCATAATATTCTAAAACTTGAAATTCTGATGAGGACGGTCATTGTGGTCATTTGCAACAACTACCGATTCCGGTTTTATTTTATGCAAGACGGGTTCGTACTTGACCTCAATCACACCTGGCCCCTATTTCACCAAGTTGACAATTGTCAGCGACATATGTCGCTGACAATTGTCAACGGACTGGTGAGAAATGACAATTTTGTAAATTATTTCGTATAGAAAAGCTTATAAACATGACAGGCATTTTGTGACAATTGTCCTTATCTCAATCAAATGACAATTATGTTGTGAAACAAGAATCATTTTTTGAACTCGACATATTTGTAGATTTGTCGGTAATTGTTGACATGAGATCGAGGCTGTGTCAGGCTAGCGTGACAATTGTAGTGTTTTCGTTGTTAATTACAAAATGGCTCTCCGTGAAAGCAGCAGTAGTGACAGTGATAGTGATTTAGATGAGTTCGCAAATAGGAGAATATATAGAGAACGAATAAATTTCTCCTTTGACATTACTGAATTAGCGTTAAAGGAAAAATTTCGAATTAGTAAAACCAGTGTCGAATACTTAATAAATGAAATCGGTGCGGTTATATTTTTTTGACAATTGTCGCACCTGTCAACTTGGTGAAATAGGGACCTGATGTTAAGTGAAGATGAGGTCGAAGGTGGAAGCGTACTGACCCGGAAATTTAAAAATCTCCTTATTTTACCTTTTAATCTAGATTAAAAATTAATCCTCCGAGAGACAATTTATCCGCAGTACGGTCTGTCGCGTCTGTTCCATTATTCAGTGCAGTTCGATGTTTACAAAGCACTGCACAGTGTTCGGATACAAGGCTCCAGCGGTCTCTGCCAACCCTTTGTTAGTATCCGTTACTGCGTTTGTTATTCTCTTATGTTGTTGACCTGTGAGATGTTCTGAGCCACTTACATTTTTAAACCAAAATATATGTCTAGTAGGTACTTAGAAGATGATTGACTTAATAGTTATTATTTTTTTTTTAATCATCATCTCAGCCCGAAAACATCCTACTGCAGGGATATAGGCCTTCCCTCGTATAATGAGGGAGTATGGGCCATAGTCCACCACGATGGCCCAATGCGGTTGGGGACTTCACATGCCTTAGAATTTTTATTTCTCAGGCATGCAGGTTTCCTCACGATGTTTTCCTTTACCGTTTTAAGAGCAGTCGGATAAATGCATATAAGTAATTAAATTAAATTTAAAAACTCATGGGTTCATTGGTCTGCCTGGGGATCGAACCCGGACCTCCTAAATTGGGAGACCGCGTCTTAACCGCTGAGTCACCGACGCTCCTTTTTTTTATTTATAGAACCATAAAATATGTTTGTGTAGTACAAGGCTAAGTTAAGTCAGCAAAGAGGGTGTAAATCCGTAAAATATTCCATCGCGTCCATATCGATGCAGCATCGCGTTTGCGTCCATGCTACATCATGTCTGTATCGATGCTGAAATTACTTCTGTATCGATGCTGAAATTACTTCTGTATCGATGCTGAAATTACTTCTGTATCGATGCTGAAATTACTTCTGTATCGATGCTGGATCGCATTTGTATCCATGCTGCATCACGTCCATATCAATGCTGCATCACGTCTATATTGATGCAGCATCAAGTCTATATCTCTACTTTTGTATTGATGTTTTTTTTTCGTTTTATTCTCTCCTCTAGGAGAAGGCAAAGGGATCTAGCCCATAACAGCCATGTCTTATTTCTCTTATTTCTTCAGTTTGTAAGTCAGTCTCAGTCAAAACAAGTAATTCGTCGTATACTTGGCGTATACAGAGTCTAGTCACGGTCAAGTGCTTTACAAAAGATTTTGGCGGCTTTTTGTGGGAACCCGAAAGCTCCGTTACGCACTTTAATTTACACTTCCCTTCACTTTTACACCATCACTAACGTTTGCTGCACAAAATTCTGCCATTATTAAGCTTCAAGAGTTAGAATGCATAAATTATAAGAATTATAAAGAAAAATGCGACTTCACTCGACGAGATCCCGCCAAAAAGCCTTGGTGCTGATGTTGTATCGCTCCTGTATGATCACATCACTATTAATGCTGTATCGCGTCAGTATCCATATTGCCTAACGCATATACAATGTGATAGGGGTGGTACTTCTAACCCGTTAAGGCTCAGTACTACATCCAAAATCATCGACAAAAAAAATAATATTACTTAGTTTTGAGCAATCCGTGAAAACATAAAAAAAGTGATTTTAAATCACAAAATAATTAAGTAATAATTTTTTTTTCTTACCAAAATAATCTCAAACATACAAAACAAAGTAATTGATTAGTTAGCCAGTATCATTAGGTACCGTTTGCCATTTTTTTCATGTTTCTACGACGTATGAAACCTTTGATATCGCATAAAGTATCGAGCGCGCCGCGGTACATTGAAAATAAAATAAAAATGGTCATAAATTTAGGGGGAAGGGGGCTGGACCCCCCATATTATTTTTTTTGTCGATGGATTTGGATGTAGTATTTAGCCTTAACGGGTTAGAAGTACCACCCCTATCACATTGTATAACTGCTGCATAGTGTCGATGCTGTATCTACACCGCATAATGTCCGCATAATGTCCCGATGTTGTCTCCGTTATATTTCAGATGTAATTTTCTAAAGTCTACCAATGATCTATTTGAATTTGACGTCCGTTTTGGTGTAGAGGTTAGCACCTCAGACCACTATATACCAAAAGGTTGCGGGTTCGAATCCCGCTAGGGGCATATGTTTGTGTGATGAATACGGACATGTGTACCCGAGTTATGGATGTTTTCATTTGTAATAAGTATTTATTTACAAAAAAATGTATTTAAGCAGTATATCAACCATCTGGTATCCACAACACAAGCCTATAGTTGCTTACTGTGGAACTAGATGGCGCTGTGTGTATGTCTAAGGATATTAATTAATTAATTTATTATTCTAAAACGAAGCATTTTCAAATATATTATAATAATTATTATAAATTGTAACCAAATTACATTACACAGACATGGGATTCAAACTTCTAACATCTCTTTTGAATCCCGGGTTAATAATAAACAGATTGGCTTAGCTTTAAAGTCTACAAATATTACTGTAAAACGGTATCAAAATCACACAGTACCAGTAATGCAATCGTTTCTAGTCAACAAAGATGAACGTGTAAAGTGCATCCGAACGTACATCATGGCGGTAAATATTAGCTACGCTCAGTGGTCGCACTGTTGATTGGAAGCTTATTTATTGGCTACAGAAAGTATGGATTGATTTCCAATACCGATTTAAGACTGGAGGGAATCCAGTGGCGACCTCATTGGATAAATAAAGACTTTTTTATGCAGAACGGGTTAGCACTCAATCACACCTGATGTTCAGTGAAGATGAGGCTGAAGGTATAAGCGTACTGACCCGGAAACCCAATCTTATTTAGGGAGCTCGCCAATCTTTCCAATCTTTTAAAATGTACGACTGGCTATACCACCATCTTATCTAAGTCGCCCCCAAACAATAATGTTGATTGAATCTTGCGTTTCGGTTGTCTGAGATAAGATAGCAAAGTCCCCCAAATAAGACCCGTTGTGAATAAAAAAATTGTATTCCCCTTATTGTTTTCACGTATGTTTGTTTCTTTTTTGTTAATATTGTGTTGTATGTTTGTTAGTTTCTTGTATGTATGCTAGTTTATGCAATAAACTTTATCTATTTATCTATCTATTAGAATTATCTAATACATTAGCATCAAGTCCGTTTAATACTTAAAAGTGGTCGGTGGAAATTGCCATATTATAGGGACATCTTGTTGGGAGAAGGTAAACGGCAGCTGTGGTCTGATTGAGGGTTTATTGTTGGAATGCTGCACCGATTGGAAGAGAAAGCAAAACTGGCCGCGCGCCAGTAAATATACATTTGGATTTGCGCCATCTATCGGATTGTCCTGGAATCCGTGAGAAAGGTACTCTTGTACCTATTGAAGTGAATAAATCGATTAGTGGTGGTTCGCCGATAGATGGCGTCAGTCTTTACATTTTTGTGCCGGCAGCGTCAGGCGAGGTTCTATACTGAACACACCTTAAATCTTGTTTTTCTTAACAGAATACACAACAATAAATTTGGTCTAAAATTGTTATTAATATTATAGAATAAATAATAATGTACAAGTATTACTAATTATACTAATATTAAATCAAAATGTATTGTTTTACTCTATTTGTTTATGTAGCCGCTCAATGAGCTGATGGACGATGGGCATTAAAGTTCTAGAGTCGAGACTGGATCTGATGAAGGTCACGGGAAGCCGCTGGAAGCTAACCGTTTCCAACCTCTCTGAAAATCTATGGGGGAGAAAGGCCTATGTCTAACAGTGACGTCCTGTGGCTGATATTGTTCCTGATATGTCAGACTACAATCTGCATCTATATAAAATGTTATAGGTATATATATTTAACCGCCCCCGTGGCTCAATGTAAACAACATTGGGTTTATGATTCCGAGGTCGCGGGTTCGATCCCCAGCGGGGTACATGTTTAAGTACTCGGTTTGGTTGGTGGTAGGGCATTTTAAATGTCCGCTTGGCTAGCTACCACCATCTTATCTAAATCTGCCGTCAAGCAGCAATGTTAATAGCATTGTTGTGTTCCGGTTGTCAGAGGTAAGATAGCCAGTCCCCCAAATGTGTTGGGGTTTCCGGGTCAGTACGCTTCCACTTTCGGACTCATATTCACTTAATATCAGGTGTGATTGAGGTCAAATACCAACCCGTAGTGCATAAAAAAAAGGTAATGTTTCACACCAAAAGTTAAGTAGTTTCCTCTATTCAAAGGGCATATTCTTTTGTTGATTAAAACAAGCAACACCTCATTCGAAACTTTTTTTAAAGTTACTGGCTGGTGTAATTTTTTTTATCTAAAAGCCATTTAGAAAGTAATGCGTTTGCAGCATTGATTTGCCGAACGCGGCAAACATTCAAATTCCATTCTTTTTTTTACTGTACAGAAATAGCCACCATTTGCTTTATTACTTACTGCCATATTTACCTTTCGAAAATGTTTAGGATCCCTGAAATATTAGTTCGTTTTTTTTTCTATATATTTCAATTCCTGTCAGCCTCTGGTGCCCACAAATACCTTCGTTTGCTATAAATCTTGTAAATGGACATTGAAATGAAGAGGGTTGTCCCTTATAGGTCGCTGCTGGTGACTTTATTGTATGGCAACGGAATATAGAGCTTATTTCGAGGTTATTCTCTATATTAGCGAGAGGTTTATTGAATGGAGAATGGTGAGTTGGTATGGATAAAGGTATAGGAAATAGCTGTTATCTGTTGATATCAGATTATCGAATGACCGACCTTTTATATGTAAAAGAATAGGTACTTTACAGTAGGTGTCGGCAGTTTGAATTTTAGTACATAAGTAAACGGCATTGTTAATTTACAAGCACTTATTATATATTTATAATATTAGTTTTTTTTTTTTTTTTTGACAAGATCTGGTCATAGCGATGAGACTCCGTTCCGGACACACCCCGACAAATAAGTTTAAATTTTTGATGGGTATATCAGATACACCCACTTGCAATGACTGCGGGGTAATAGAGGATGTTCATCATGTGTTGACGGAATGTGTTCGGGGCGTATCTCGACGCTATTCAGACTATGTAGGATAGGTACTACAACAGTATACTCTCCACTCCAAATTCGGAAAAAGTTAAAGAAGTGTACTGTTTAAAAAACATAATTTAATTACCCTATAGAGGCTGTATAGAGCGACATGGTCGTTTAAAACGACCAAGCTCTTTAAAGTTAGATTATAAAAAAAAAAAGGCCCAAGTAGAAGTATGCTCTCTAAAAAACAATTTAATAAAAATTTAGAAAACGATTAAAACAAAACGACTAGACCGATTTTGATAAAACACGTCTTAGAACCACCGCTAGTGAATTGAAATAAAAAAAACCGCATCCAAATCGATTCACCCGTTTTAAGAGTGCCACAGACAGACACACATAGCGGTCCAACTTATAACGCCCCTCTTTTTGCGTCGCCTGTTAATTATTTTTTTTTACTTTTACATTTAGACTAAGAAGTCAATTAGACGTTGTTATTAAATGTTATTATTTAGATTATTGGCCTGGGCTTTTTACTTGGGAGAGGCCTTTGTCCACTAGTGGACGTCTTTCGGCTGATTTGATGATGATGATTTAAATTATTGAGAATAAAGGTCAGTCACTGCCTATGAGTCCCACCCAGCTCACTACACTTGGTCACATGTTGCTGATTGAACCAGCAACGTCAATAACTGGTACCTACATCAGTATACGAAATGCTTCACCATTTTCTCATATGACGTAAGTGTCCACGATCCGTAGAATATTGTCCATGATCCAATAATTATCGAATATTGAACAGATAAATTATCGGACCAATGTCGTGGTCTCTATAATTAAAATAAATTCTTAGAAAATTGCTTGTTTTGACAACAGCCGACATCCGATATTTTATAGAGCCTATGTCACAGAATTAGCTGGTACTATGGCAATACTCTACATGCCAATAGTATTGGTAGAATGGTAATTAATCGAACTCTACTTCCTGGTAGATCTTGCGGGCTCTACCAACATTCTGACCGGCATTAGTCAGCTGGACCTTTTGAGGACTTTATATAACATGGCAATGGATCTCTTTTCAGAGCCAGTTGAGCTGCTGACCACATCTAATCTAACTAATATTATAAATGCGAAAATTTGGATGTTTGTTTATTTAATTGTGTGTTTGTTTATTTGTTACTCAATCACGGCGAAACAGATGAACGGATTTGGATGAAAAGCAACTATAGGCTTGTGTTGTGGATACCAGATGGTTGATATACTACATAAATATTATTTTTTTTGTAAATAAACACTCAGTATAAATGTAAACAACCATAACTCGGGTACACATGTCCGTATTCATCATACAAACATATGCCCCTAGCGGGATTCGAACCGGCGTCCTTTTGGTATATAGTGGTCAGAGTTTCTAACCACAATAATAAGATTAATCAATAAGATGTGAAATAAGGATACATACGTGTACCTACATCTCTTTCTCTCCATAATAAAATACATCATATTATTTAAACATACCTATTTGTTATAGATACAGTATATAATATCAGTAAATAATGAGTAGATAAAATAATAACATGCATAACATACATAAACTATTTTAAATGCGACCAGGCATCAATTACCTTCTTATCCAACAGATAACTGAGTATGAATATTGAATAGTTTGTATATACAGGCTGACACAGGCTTCAACTCGAGTTATGCCACCATACCTATTACATGTAGATGTATTTATGCTTCAACCTTATCTACAATGAAAACAATACGCTTTCAAACAATCCCTAGTCTTTGTCTGTTCTATTTACTTGAAGTGAAACAAAGATATAGTGGAACGCAATAAAGAACAGAAATATACACACGTATCGGGAGTACAAATAATAAACTCGGCTACCAAATCGAGTGGCTTGAGTTATGGGAAAACTTGGACTACCCTGTATATAGGTTTGAGGTGCGATGTAGACTGGATGGAGGTGGTTTGGGGCGCAGTTTGTCGAGGTAAGAGAGCGTAGTTAATTATCTAACGGGTTTTACCATAAGTTTTTAAACAGAGGAATAAGAAATAGAGCTAAAGCAATCATTGGCTTCATCAGTGGCTAACGGAGCGTCGGTGATTCAGCGGTTAAGACGCGGTCTCCCAATTTGCGTCCGGGTTCGATTCCCGTGGGTATCAATCAAAAGGTGGGCCATGTACCAATGAGTTTATATATTTAATTTAATCACTTATATGCATTGACCAAACATCGTGAGGAAACCTGTATGCCTGAGAAATAAAAATTCAAAGGCATGTGAAGTCCCCCAACCCGTATTGGGCCAGCGTGGTGGACTACGGCCCATACTCCCTCATATACGAGGGAAGGCCTGTATCCCTGCAGTGGGATGTTTACGGGCTGATGACGATGAATCTGTGGCTGCTGGTTCCCATCGACCTCGATCGTGCTGAGCTACAGACCCTTGTCATATTAAATCATTTCATATTTTAGTATTATTGGCAATAATTGTTTATAAATTGTTTCAGTGGTGGTATGTTTAGGATCACCACGTATATTTGTAACTGACTGTACTAATATAGATCAGAGGTAAGTTCGCTAGTGTATTTTTTTTTATGCACGACGGGGCGTACTTGACTTGAATCACACCTGATGTTAAGTGCAGATGAGGTCGAAGGTGGAAGTGTACTAACCCGGTGAGTGTATGCAATAAAAGTCAAAAAACTATTCAGTGTTTTATTTAGAGTCCGCACACCATATACAATTTTGATTTATAAATTAACCGACTTCCCAAAAGGTGATGGAAGGATGTGCATAAACGCGAATGGTACAGGTACGCGACGGGGGAACACTGGCGAGAGCGGGGTGCGCTCGTGCCACGTTCACCGGTGTCATTTTGCACATCAGCATTGTACTGTGTCATCACAAATTATTAAAGGATTTCGTTTAGTTGTTATCGTAAAAGAGTATAATCACGATATTATCAAGTCACCTTTCAAAATTTCCACGAGAAAAGACGGATGTTAACAGAGGATATAAAAGAGAGACTGCATTGCAGCAAGACATCCAAGTAACTGATGTTCTTCTTCTTAGCGAAACGATTGCAGAGCCATCAAATACCACGCGTATCCCATTGTCTTTGCCGTCGTAGAGGTTCTGTAGCGTACGAGTGTCGAGACACGCAGGGCAGCATAGAAGATGCTCTATGGTATGTGGTATGTCACCGCACTGCTGTTGCAAACTGACCTGCTCAATGTGGTAACCCTTAGTGTAATTTATTGTTGCGATACCAATTTTATGCATATACACACACACTCGATCACTATCTATATTTTGGTATGTAATAATAGAATTGATTGATATACCGATCGTATTACCATTGATTTAACGACTTGTTTGGTGAAGTGGTTAGAAACTCTGTCCACTATACCAAATGGTTGCGGGTTCGAATCCCGCTAGGGGCATATGTTTGTGTGACGAATACGGACATGTGTACCCAAGTTATGGATGTTTTTATTTATAATGAGTATTTATTTGTATATTATATATCACACATCTGATATCCACAACACAAGCCTATAGTTGCTTACTGTGGAACTAGATGGCGCTGTGTGTCTAAGGATATTTATTTATCGATACCACCACAGGTATCATCGATAAAAGAACAATATACGATAATTTGATTGAAAGAGTTTTTCGTTGAACTTTCCAAAAAGAAGGTCATCTTGTAATAAAACTATCCAACCTCACCCATGGAACTCTCTCTGGATCGATAATTGCCAACTGAACAGACAAGACCTTATCGTGGCTTTCAGACTTCGTTCCGGACACATCCACTTAACAAGTTTGCATTCATGATGCGGAAACACCATCACCAAGTCGTACCGAGTGTACGGTTTTAGAAGACGTTATCCATATCTTGATGGAGTGTGTCCGGAATGAAGCATGTAGAATACAAATTAATATTACATAGGTGCCTGTTTGAATCTGTTGGCTGTAATATTGCATTAAATCTGAAAATGCAATAATTTCTATTTCATTTATAATAAGTATTTATTTACAAAAAAAATGTATTTATGTATTATATCAACCATCTGGTATCCACAACACAAGCATATAGTTGCTTACTGTGGAACTAGATGGCGCTGTGTGTATGTCTAAGGATATTTATTTATTTATTATTTATTATTATTATTCTATATTGCAATAATTTTAAATTCATTATTAATTAATTCTATAATAATAATTTCTTCATAATAAAAAGTTAGCATTTGACCTCAATCACACCAGATGTTAAGTGAAGATGAGGCCGAGGGTGGAAGCGTACTGACCTGGAAACCCCATCTTATTTGGGGGACTGAGTATCTTATCTCTGACAACCGGAACACACCAATTCTATTAACATTGCTGTTTGGCGGCAGACTTTAGATAAATTGGTGGTAGCTAGTCAGGCGGACATTTAAATTGCCCTACCACCAACTAAATCCAGTATTAAACATGTACCCCGCTGGGGATCAAACTCGCGATCTCCGATTCGTAAACCCTATGTTGTTTACATTGAGCCACAGAGGCGGTTATAGTAAGAGTAATCCTTCTTGCAACCATCGAAACCAGGACCAAACCGTGCGTTATTACGTGTCTGGAACCAGTTGAAGGTATACACCTTCAAATATTCCTTCTAGCAAATTTACATCAGTATTCGGAGTACATTCGCGGCCATAAATAATAAGTGAGAGACCGGAGGCGCCGCGGATCCGTACAAAAAGTAACAAACAGATCTCTTAAATAAAGAAAACACAGGCATATGTTAACATCTGTCGGCCTGGTACAGTCTCGCACTGAGACGCTTATAAAATAAACCCCTCTCGGGCGTTCGCAACGGATTGGTATTTTTGCTCGTAGTATTTATAAATTGTCTTCGAAGTATTATACCTTTTTGTTAAAAGGTAATGCCCTTAGGCGTCACGTTTTCTATTTTGCACCGGGTTCTTGGTAGAAACAAGTCAGGTAACTTTGTCGGGTTCGGGAATAGGTACGGTATTATTTATTCGGGGTTTCGCAAAAGACTTTGAAAGAGGTTTTAATGGTAAATCGGTTATGTTAAAAAAAATTACAAGCTTTTTAGTTTCACCTTTTAACCGCCTCCGTGGCTCAATGTAAACAACATTGGGTTTACGATTCGGAGGTCGCGGGTTCGATCCTCAGCGGGGTACATATTTAAGTACTCGGTTTGGTTGGTGGTAGGGCATTTTAATTGCCCGCCTGGCTAGCTACCACCATCTTATCTAAATCTGCCGCCAAGCAGCAATGTTAATACGAGTAGCATTGTTGTGTTCCGGTTGTCAGAGATAAGATAGCCAGTCCCCCAAGTGTGTTGGGGTTTCCGGGTCAGTACGCTTTCACCTTCGACCTCATCATCACTTAACATCAGGTGTGATTGAGGTCAAGTACCTTATTCATAAAAAAAAACCTGTTTTGGTGTCTTTTTGTCTGTCTGGAATCAAATTTAATTAGTATTTGGCCGACTTCCCGGTGTTCAATTGAGTTGAAGATTTACTTAAGTAAGTTGGCTGGTAATGCTTAGCATAATATTGTATGGTGTCACTAAGCTGGTCTGATGATGGAGCCTTCGGAGGAATTGTATAATAAAACAATTCAATCACATTTGGGGTTTACTTTTGCTTGTTACTTGTCTTTATGAGTTATGTTATGAGTGTTTATGAGGGTTTCATGACTCATTTTTTTTTTTTTTATATGAGAGGGCGGCAAACGAGCATGCGGGTCACCTGATGGAAAGCAATCACCGCCGCCCATGGGCACCCGCAACACCAAAAGGGTCACAGATGCGTTGCCGGCCTTTGAGGAAGGTGTCCACCCCAGAATAAGTAGGGCAGCCTGAGCGAAGAGGGATTCTCCAGCAGTGCTGGTACCCTCCTGGGGTACTAACTCTTTAAATACCGCTACCATTCTGGAGAGAGACTGGAAGGTGGGCCTCCGGCGCCAATGGCAAAATGCCACTACTCAGACGTCGGTCTTCTGCGAGAGGGTGGTACTTCCCCGGTCGAGCCGGCCCATTCATGCTGCAAGCTAATAGCTTACAGCGTGGCTCTACCACTACGCTATCATTAAAGGCTTTTCTTTATAATTAACTTTAACCCCAGCGGCAAAAGGAGGGGTGTTATAAATTTAAAACCTGTCTTTCTTGTGCCAAAGCGGATGTTTATTTTCCTATTTTCGTGATAGTATTTAGCCATGTTTAGCCGTTTTGAAGATATTTAGCTTTGTCTATTTGGATGACATTTTCAATTCGAAAGGGTTTTCCGAATTCAAAAATGTAAAATGTCAATTTTACCTAGACTTTATAATTCAATATATTATTTATTTCGTTTGCGTTTTTTTTTGCTTATTAAAAAATAATCTCGAGGGCAGCTCGCTGCCCAAGAACTGCCCAAAACACTAGTTCTTATTAATAAGTTATTTATAATATCATAGTTTCACACACGAGAAATCAGTTTATTTTATTACTAACAAGAGATTAGACAAGTGAGAAGCACTCCGCTGCGATTCCATATCTACGCGCTCAAATGCCCTACTTCTCTCACAGGCTGCCAATGAATCGCGACCAGTTGGCAGCTAATCGGCTTAGAGACGTAAAGCGTTAGCTAAATTTGGACACTTAACCAATTATCTGGTTCGAAATCTGGTTCTGGTTTTACTTATATAATAAATAATAAATAACAATAATAAATAAAATGTCTTTACACAAATACACAGCGCCATCTAGGTCCATAGTAAGCATCTACGCTTATGTTATGGATACCAGATGGTTGATAAACTACACAAATACATTTTTTTTGTAAATAAATATATATATAAATGAAAAATATCCATAACTCGGTAACACATGTCAGTATTCATCATACAAACATATGCCCTGAGCGGGATTCGAACCCGCGACCATTTGGTATAGTAGCAGAGTTTCTAACCACTACACCAAACAGGTCGTCATATACTTTAATAATTTCATTGGTTTCGCTACAGAAATATTGTGTGCGTTCTTACGCAAATGATACTGTCAAAATTATCAACGCTGTGGTATGGGCCTATGTCTGTACTGCAGCATTATGCTGAGTCAGAACATTCCTTTCCTTTCATAACCTATTACTTTTATTATTTATCACTGGTGCCACCCATCCCAGAATTGACCGCGCTAGGCGTTGCTTAACGTCGCCGATCGCCGTCGTGATTGCGCCATGAGTGCTTCAGGTATCGGTGTCTCTACCACGCGCTTACGCGGACTATTTTCGTTGTCGAAATCTATCGGTAATGCTGCTCATTGCCGATGTGATTGACAGCGATAGAACGATAATTTACTATAACGATAGTAATTTGCGGGAACACATGGTAGCCCCACAGATATTACCTTGCCCTCCGAATACTAAACCGAATTTAATATTTAAATCTAAAGTGAAACGTGTAGAATCTGTTTTGCATTTAACAGTAGTCGGAACGTCCTGAATTTAGCTAATTATTTCCTCTGTCTACAGGTTTATCTGAATTGTTGTATTTGCATTTTAAACTTTAAGCACAAGGACAAAGATTTTAAAATGGTATACGTTCGTTTGTTATGTTTACGTGAAACACAAATCAAAGAGCGATAAAATGTGTTTAATGATTTCTATTTCGGTTCTCGACGCAGGTATGCATTTAGGCACACGGTTACATTAATTAACCGCCTCCGTGGCTCAATGTAAACAACATTGGGTTTACGATTCGGAGGTCGCGCGTTCGATCCCCAGCGGCGTACATATTTAGTACTCGGTTTGGTTATCTAAATTTGCCGCCAAACAGCAATATTAATAGCATTGTTGTGTTCCGGTTAAGATAGCCAGTTCCCCAAATAAGATGGGGTTTCCTGGTCAGTACGCTACGACCTTCGGCCTCGTCTTCACTTAACATCAGGTGTGATTGAGGCCAAGTGCTAACCCGTTGTGCATAAAAAAAATAGATTAATATAGGGCTTCGTTTTATTATTATTTGTTTAGTTTGTAAATGCTTTATTGTAAAAAAAAATACAGAACAAATTTCTTATAACTATACGACCGTGTGGTGTAGTGGATAGTGACCCTGTCAGCGAAACCAACGGTTGTGAGTTCGAATCTCGCGAGGGTTAAATGTTTGTGTGATGAATACGAATATTTTATTCCCGAGTCATGGACGTTTATATAAATATTTATGTATGTTTATACGTTATCTAGTACCCATAGCACAAGATTTGCTTAGTTTGGGACTAGATGATTGGTATAAGTATCCGAAATATTTATTTATACTATTTATTTATATACACAAAGGCGGACTTATCCCACAGCGGGATTTCTTCCAGTGCAACATGAACGTCGTTAAGGAACAGTAGTAGCTAGTATTATTTACTAGCTTTACGCCCCGGGTTCGCCTGCGTGGAGTAATTTTATCGCGGATATGTTTAATTTGTTTAACCCGCGGTAACTACTCATTTTATCGGGATGAAAAATATTCTATGTCTAATTCGGGGTATTATTCTACCTATATATCCGTTATGCTGTTATTGAGTAATTAGCTAAGTATCACTGTAATTGTTTTTTGTGTATGCAATGTGATATAAAAAAAAACACCCAAACTTTCTTATTTATAATATTTCAGTTAGATTGATTTATTGAAGCCCAATTTGATGAGTACTTATATATTTATAATTATATTATTATAATTTTTCTTTTTTTATATTCTCCGCCTAAATCGGCAATAACGACCATGGAGTAAGGTGCATGCCCGGCCTATTCATAATATACGCATTTTCCAGTTGATATACAAAATCGTCCTTTCAATAAATTTAAAGATACTATAAAACAGAAACTTATTAACAAAGCATATTATAAAATATCAGACTATTTAGATGATAATCATCCCTGGACATAATCAGATTGTTCGCATGCCAGGCTATTCCACAATTAATAATGAAATATAAAAACCTTTTTGTAATATAAAAATCTTTCTGTTAAATCAAAGCCTGATTTTAAAGGAGCAACCCTTCGAGTTTCTTGCTTGTTCTTCTCAGGGGAAAATTGCATTTTGAACAAGCAGTAGCTTAAAAAATGTAAAATTGACTAGTTTAAGTGTACTCTGTGCACCTACAAAATAAAGCATTTTTGACTTTGACTTTGTAAATTTGATGTCATATAAGCTCCCATGTCCCTGAATTCGTCCCTGTGTGCGTTAATCAATAAACTTTGCTCTTCAGGCATTTACAGTTGTAAGGTGCTCTTTTGAATCCTTTATTGTACTAACGTGAGTACGTTGGTAAACACGAGTGTGCTTATTAAGCTTTTTTGAACTACTGTTTACCTTGTTTAATGTGTTAAAGCTGATGTGCTATTTAAGGGTCAGAATTTTGAGCGCAGAGTCTAGGCTCTACACCTTTAGATGGCAAACATAATTGGCAAATACGAGTACCTACCAAATTTACTTATTGTACAAAATATATGGGGAAGACATTGTTGTCTGTAACACAGTTTTTAACTACCACAGACAACAAAGCTTCAACAAGTTGTGTAATTTATTTCGGTTCAATAAAATATTGTTTATCGATGTACCGTTGAAGATCTGATTTAGTTCCTATAATAAGTTGTCATTTGTAATTTATCATTATACTAGCATTCCGCCCGCGGCTTCGCCTGCGGAAATTTGATTAACCCCCGGAAACTTCTCACTTTATCGGGATTAAAAGTATCCTATGTCTTAATCCAGGGTATGTTTTACCTATATATCAAGTTTCATTTAAATCCGTTGATCCGTTTCGCCGTGTTAGTGCAATAAACAAACAAACATACCAATCTTCACATTTATAATATTAGCAAGAAGTTAGATATATGTATGTATAATGTATTTATATTATTACATGTTTGTAGATTCACGACCTTTATCCAAAATGGAGTGGTCTGATATCCCAAACATTAGCATTTGGGTGTTTAATGCTTGAAACAACTTTTAACGGCATTTACTTTTCGAATTATACAGAAATGTACACGTGACATTCTACATCGTTATTATTAATTTTCAAAACGAAAAGTTTTCAAGCTTTTCATCTCTAGTTTCATTTGTGTTTATAAATATCGAAATGAAATCTACATAAATGGTATGTAAACTTTAGCTTTTTTTTCAGGTCTTTCAAAAATTGAACCGTCTTTTTTTTAAAATCTACATACTGTGAATAATGGAACATCGATTTGTTAGAAAATATTTTTACACCGTCACAGATAGGTAGTCTGTCCACGTGTAAAAAAATTAGGAACTTTAAAATTATATGTGAAGTCACACGACAAAATTTACGTTTTGTTTTTAAACTACAATTTTATGTTTCTCTTCCGAAGTTTTGCGTCATCCCAACAAACCCCGTAAATGTAACACCTTGTCCAAACTAGCATTTAAAGTTTTAAAGCGTCCTATTACAACGAGTAAAACCACAGACCAGCAGTGGTTAGTTTTATAACAATTTTATAACTATATAATTTATGGACAATCTGTGGTCTGGTCCTTGGAATATTTTCGTGGTTCACCATAGTTCCGGCTACGTTTGAATGGTCTCCTTGTAGTTTTAGGACCGGTAGAGTAGAATTGGACCAACTGGGTATTGTATATGTCATAACCCAGCAGCTATAATAGGTCTATATACCTCTATAAGGTCTATATCTTATAGAGGTATATTAGAGATGTAATTTTGAATAATTAACAAACAGACAGCATTTATGGTATGGATTGTACATTGTTTACAGATACATCCACCATCATTGCAATTTCTAGTTGAACATTTTCTAAGTCTGCTGAAATGTTTGTAAATATTTTTGTTCGGTTTTTTAATATTAGCCTAAAAAAACGAGCGCTTAGTCTCAAGTTTTTTAGAAAACCATATTTTTAATTTGTATCTTAATAACAATAAATACTAACTGATATTTAATTAGGTAGACTTTTGTTAAACACATTTAACTTATTGATGGATAAAAAACTAAGCATATCGTAGTTTTAGCTGAAAATGTCGTCGAGCTGCATTGCTTAAGAAATAAAAATGATAACTAATATTTTGTAACGATATTTTCCCTAAATGTTTGATTTTAAAGAAATACCCATCAATTGAGCATTTTTTTAATGAAACACATTTTCAACTTCAGCTTATTCAGTTAGGTACTTACTTAGTTTGCGTATCTTACAAATGCCTTAATTTTTAGCAATTGTTACTACATTTACAACACTTTATTAAATGTTTCAAGAAAATCGCGGTTATTCGTTTTTCCGAGGTCAAACCGTATTTTCGGTGGGCTATTAGTGCCATATTGCATTCCATTGGCTACACTTCCATTTGCCGAGTGGGGAAGTGGGAAATTTCTTTTCTAACGGACACACCCTATTTCTTTCTTAGTCTCGCGTCCTAGGTAGCAATAGAGTCACCTAAGGTACCACTGTTGATCGTAGCTAATGAGTTACAGAGAAGTGTCGGGATTGCCCAGCTTGGTGATTAACCAATGAATGGCTGGATGGTGGCCACCATTCATGGTGGTAGTGGTGCCTTTGGCTGGATGAATTTCTGTTTGTTAACGTCCGACGAAAATCATGTGTTTGGCGGCGTTGTGTGTGATCAGCGTACCATAGTCGAATTCGACCAAAAAATTTTCGATTACCCGTAAAAAGTACACCATTCTCAAACCAAGTTTAATATGGAGGTCCATCAATTTTCGACTTGTGACTCCACTTCCGATTATGTACAACATTCCACTAGGAAGCATGGCCGAATTAAACTTGTTGGAATTCTATGCAAAAGTAGTTTCAGAATGGTTTACTTTGTATGGTTAATAGCATTGTTGTGTTCTGGTTGTCAGAGAGAAGATAGCCAGTCCCCCAAATGTGTTGGGGTTTCCGGGTCCATACCTGAAGATGAGGTCCTTCGACCTCATCTTCACTTAACATCAGGTGTGATTGCGGTCAAGTACCAACCCGTTGCGCATAAAAAAAAAAAGGTTTCTTTCGGATGTATCTGAAAAATGTTATATGATTTGAGTGCAGTTTTATTACATTTAAAATTAAACTTGGGAAATCGTTCATCTCTTTGTATATGGTATGGCATGAGAGTTAGTCAGCGGTTAAGACGCGGTCCCCCAATTTGGGAGGTCCGGGTTCGATTTCCAGGCAGGCCATGTACCAATGAGTTTTAAAATTTTATTTTAATTACTCATGTGCATTTATCCGACTGCTATTAAACGGTGAAGGAAAACATAGTGAGGAAACCTTGTATGTCTGAGAAATAAACATTCAAAGGCATGTGAAGTCCCCAACCCGCATTGGGCCAGTGTAGTGGACTATGGCCCCATACTCCCTCATTATACGAGGGAAGGCTTATAGACCCTGCAGTTGGATGTTTAAGGCTGAGATGATGAAGTAGGTATACATGAAGTCACGCCTGTTTCCCGTAGGGGTAAGCAAAGATCACAGACTTCCACTTGCTACGATACCTCTTTTGCTTTATTCACTCCCATAAGATTGTTCATACATGCTCGTCGGTTCGCTTTGTATACCTTGGTGATATTAATGTGTCGAGCATATTCTAAATTTAAATTATTACTTTATAGTTCTACTAGCTTTCCGCCCGCGGCTTCGCCTGCGTGAAATAACTTTATCGCGGATATGTTTAATTTGTTCATCCGGCGGCCACTAATCACTTTATTCAGTTTTAATGCAGAGTATGGTCTACCCTTTATACCAATTTTCATTCAAATCCGTTCATCCGTTTCACCGTGATTGAACAACAAACAAACAAACCAAACTTTCGCATTTATAATATTAGTTAGATATAGTAAAAAAGCTTATTTTTTTATTAAAACATGCATGATTCAATATAAATCACAAAATTTGGTTTTACATCTCTATACCTTACAAATTAATATTTCATTATTTCAGGTACAGTGTGTTAAGTATATACAGAAAACGTTCAGTGCCCTAAGTGTCCAGTATAACAATAGTTTCAGACTACAGACCGTTGTTTTTGTAAGCTTCCGAATCTGTAGTGATATTTTATAGTGGCCATGGACTTAAATTTCGTTTTCATTTAGGATGTCACACCGAAATCCGCAGCGAGCGCGCTAGGTAAATACAAAAAAAAAATGTGTATTTGCTCGAGCACGCACGGACGGTTTTCTCGCAATAGTGCGTAAACGTATGGGCTCCTTGATGCGTGAGGTACGCGTACGGGGTCAACAGCTTTCCAAAATACCTTGTATTTTCCTGTTTTAATTTTCCAAAACAAACACACTTTATTGCACATCAGAAAAGAAAATAAAATTACAGAAGGTTAAGAGTAGAACGTACAGCTCGTCAACCTTTGGGTATAAGGACTATGCTTTTGAAATAGGCAGGCTTTGAATTGTATTTTCCCGTCCACGCCTCCACCACACACATTCTTCTTCTTCTTTTCGTGTCGAGGCGTTTCAAAATTTATTGGACCAAAACTTAGCCACTCTAACAGCACTGTCTGTGGCGTTAAGAAGGTCGTCAAAGGTGCAGCTGTCAGGACACACGGTGCAAGACAATACGTGATCCATTGTCTGTGGGGAGACTCCGCACTCGTATCGATCATGGACATAAGCATACACAGAAGCGGACCACACACATTAAGCCACAGGGTCGAGGAATGTGTCGTAGTCGGTATCTGAGCACTGACGGCGCCGATCTCCTGACCATCATTAGCCACGTTTCATTTATTGCATTGATGTCGGTGGAATCTCGAAATGCCTCTCAAATAAATCTCGGAATTATTTGTTTGTTTGTTTGATGCTCAATCATGGCGAAACGGATGAACGGATTTGGATGGCATTTGGTATATTGGTAGAACAAACCCTCGATTAAGACATAGGATATTTTTTAACCCGATAAAGCGAGTAGTTCTAGCGGGATAAACAAATGTCCGCGATAAAGTTATTCCACGCAGCCAAAGCCGCGGGCGGAAAGCTGGTTTCTTATAAATTAAACAACACAAATAATAACTATATAGTGGTTAATGCGTGCAAAGGTATGGTGTAACAAGACAACAGGCGCGGCAGAGTGGTTTCCGTAAAGCAAAATGTCGTGGATACTTTCAACAAGGAGTGGAGAGATATTCCACTGGTTAGAGGCATGTGGCAGAAAATATGGGAGGCCTTTACCCAGCAGTGGGATATATTATAATATCAAATATATTTCCCCAAGCCGCATTAGGCCAGTTGGTGGACTACGGCCTATACTCCCTTAGGGAAGGTCTAAATCCCTGCAGTGGGATGTTTACGGCCTGATGATGATGAAATATCTTTGTACATACACACAGCGCTATCTAGTCCACACTAAGCAACTAGGCTTGTATTTGGGATACCAGATGGTTGATAAAGTACGGGATTCGATCCCGCGACCTTTTTGGTATAGCAGTCACAGTTTCTAAACACTACACCAAACGGGTCGTCTGAAACTAAAGAGTTAGTACTAATAATAATACTATGATTTAACTGAACTAAAAATGTGTAATTGAATACTTCAAAAGTTTCATTAATTTTCGGGTTGCTAGGATTCCTGGTAAGACAAATTACGAAAATCGAGACGACAAGCAGAGTAGACAAATTGTCAAAGAGCCAATCTATAAATATACTACCCCCAATTTAGCACGAAGACAAATTTTTAACTAAGCCCAAGTTCAAATACAAACTAAAAATAAACACTCAAGTCCAATACCATGTTGTAATTAAATGAAAGTGATTTTTAAATGTCAAGAAAAATTAGATAGACGCATTTTTAATTAATATATACATAAAGTCACGACCTTTATTCTAATTGGTGGAAAAAGTTATTAATACTAAGTCTATAACTTATTTATAAGCGACTGGGACGGTGCCAGCCTCTCGTGGTATAGGGTAGCTCGACAAATTGCGATATTATGTCAAGCTACTAAAGGCGAATAGGATATCAGAATGTCACTAGGATTGTAATAGAACGAGGTCATGGTCTATCACTGATAACGCGGGCCCAGGAGGCAACTACTGACCACTTACCTATACATCATTAGATTCAATTTGACGACATGTTTGGTGTAGTGGTTAGGAACTCTGACCACTATACCAAAAGGTTGCGGGTTCGAATCCCGCTAGGGGCATATGTTTGTGTGATGAATACGGACATGTGTACCCGAGTTATGGATGTTTTCATTTATAATAAGTATTTATTTACAAAATAAATAGGTATTTATGTAGTATATCAACCATCTGGTATCGACAACACAAGCCTATAGTTGCTTAAAGTGGAACTAGATGGCGCTGTGTGTATGTCAAGGATATTTATTTATTATTATTATTTATTATATATATCAACCATCTGGTATCCACAACACAAGTCTATAGTTGCTTTAAAGTGGAACTAGATGGCGCTGTGTGTATATCAAGGATATTTATTCATTTATTGTTATTATTTTTTTTTTTTTTTTTTTAATTATGGTCATGGAACCTGACATGCTTACCGGTGAAGTGTAAACATTTACATGCCCCTTACGTCATTCATCTTGGCCGTTGGCCTTGTCATGCAATCTGTGAGATTCATCCCATCTAGTCTATAATCATTCCTGCTCAAATTCCATGATCAACTTCATATTACGTAACGACTCACCGGATTCTTCCAAGGGTCACTCACATTCGTTGATGTGTTAAGTGTGGTCAGTCTCCTTTTTTTTTTTTTTTTTATGTACAACGGGTTGACACTTGACCTCAATCACACCTGATGTTAGGTGAAGATGAGGTCGAAGGCGGAAGCGTACTGAACCGGAAACCCCAATAATACATTTGGGGGACTGGCTATCTTAACTCTGACATCCGGAACACAACAATGCTATTAACATTGCTGTTTGGCGGCAGATTTAGATAAGATGGTGGCGGTGGTTTCACGGCGGGTAGCAATACAAATATTCATTATCGATGTCCAGACCTAACATTCCTGTAAATATCGTTACAGCGCCATTTTCGACGAAACCAGCGCCACATGGTTCAACTTCTTGCAACAAATCACGTCTTACGATAGCCATCCGACCGTCCAAATTATAAATTCCGTCGCTAATTTATCACTGTTCGTGACATACCCACTCGTACATAATTAAATTTTACAAAGGAATCCCATCGCATCTATAAATAAGTTAAGATTACATATGCAATAATCAATATAAATTTAAATATGCATTCTTACTTACCTGGTATCCAATAAGTATAGACAATTTCATTTATAAAAATGAATGCCTATATTTGATAAAAACTTAGGTGAGATTGTGGTCAGACACGTATCCAGTTAATTATAAAATCAACTTCAATTTCTAAATTTTCAAAAAAAAATCGTTAATAAATCCCCGAAGACCTACGATTTCATTGAAACATTCCAACCAACTGTGTCAAAAGTGAAATATTTTCGAAATGGCTCAACTGATTTCCATTAAATATGGTTATGAACCACCTTGCAACCTTTCCATAATAAGACATACCTAGGCACTTAAAATATCCATCTTTTTGTGAAAGAAAGAAACTTCAAACTTTAAGCATTTATTTCAACGTAAGATACTTGATATCATTTGTTGAATGTCAAATTTCAAATTTACCAAAGGCTATTATAAAATTTCTGACTATCTGTATGTGAAGTGCGAGTTTTGCCTCACTTTTAACTTTACCATCGCGTTCGCGTTTACGCAAAAAGTATCTATGAAAAAAATTGTTTTGCAAACTATCCGCTAGAGGCGCTGCACATTTCTTGATACAAATCGTCACGTAAACGTGAACGCGGTAGTAAAGTTATGTCGAAACAAAACTCACACTCCGCCCTCAGGATGATAAGCAAGCATGGACATAGACCGCTCGGTGATATTCAGTCTAATTATACAATATAATATAATTGTAACCCAAACTTATTTTAAAAGAACAACCCTTGAGTTTCTTGCTCGTTCTTCTCTGGGGAATCAGCTTTGTGAATGTGTGAATGAGCGATAATGTCAAAAATTTTAATAATAAGATAAAATATGTGACGTTTACAAGTGATAATTTTTATCCTACGAAATAAATATTTTTTGATTTTGATTTTGAAATCTATTGGAAATAAAAATAGGGCTTAAGCATTTTTCGGTCAGTCAGTATGTCCAAGCTACCACTGCTTCGGAAAGGGAAATCATCTGTGGGAAAAGAAGCGGCGCAAGAAACCCACAGGATCACCCAAATAATAATTGACCCGCCAAAAATTTGCAAAACAACCGGCTTCAGTAAGGTTCTACTCTGTATTTCCGGATTGCATCATCTATAAGGACCACCCTGGTGATAAACCCCAACAAACGAAAAAAAAAATCATCAAAATCGACAAACAATTAACGAAATATGAGTGAACATACATAAAATAAAATACAAACAAACGAACATAGTACGTCTTCCTATTTGAGAGTCGCAGCCGGTTAAAAATGAATACATATTCTTTTCAATGAAAAAGTATTAAAAGAACACGACACAAAGATAGGAATCCTTTCACCCATTGATCTTAAAACTCGAAAAATTATACACGTCAATTTAAATGTGTGAAACCAATCTTTGCTCGTAACTCAATTCTAAAATGCTAATAGCAGCTTTAGCTATTAAGAAATTTTATAATTCAAAAGGCGTTCGAAAGAGACAGTTAATTTCTCGTGACATAAATAAAACTGGAACGAGAGAGGAGGGCCTACCCTCCGAAAGGAAAAAAATAACAAACATATCTCTCAGAGTAAGAAAACAAACAACGTATGTTAACATCTGTCGAGGAGGCACGAGCTAGTACAATCGAGTAAACAAATAAAATGGATTGTGTTCAATTTATAAAATCTTTTAAAGTATTTTAATTTTAAAGTGATTTCTATCACATTATAACACCTAATAGAGAGATATAAAATATAAAATACTTGAGTTGGATTAATAAACTGGAGATGACTCTCTAAAACGACACATCCTCGTTATCGTCAGCTGACAGACGTCGACTGCACAATGACATAAATAATAATAATTGTAGTGATAATGCCCTATTTTACGCACAAACATAAAATCACGAACTTATCCTTATTTATAATAAAATTTATTTACAAAAAAACTGTATTTATGTAGTATATCAACCATCTGGTATCCACAACACAAGCTTATAGTTGCTTACTGTGGAACTAGATGGCGCTGTGTGTATGTCTAAGGATATTTATTTATTACTTATTTATTTATCCTAAACATTGTCTAATGATTTCGGCTCTATTTAATACTCAGACAACCCTGCTACTACTATAGCGTAGTACTGACATTCACACAGTTACAAACCATTCTAAATTCAACAAGTGTACTACAATGCAATACAATAGAAGTAGCTCTACTTGACAAAGATATTATTATTAACACATTAAAAGGATTTTTTTTATATTAATTTGTAAGAGAACGATAATTTTCTATTCGGTTGGTTAAAGCGGTTTCCTCTTCATTATCCTCGTATATTATAATTTTGAAGTCTATTCGATACGGATTTTCCTTTGATTACTCTCACGGAAATTCTCTTGTAACCGCTGAATAAATGATTTCACAATGTTCGTGTATTTTCGGTGGGGACGGTGGGATTTTCAAATTTTGTTACTTAGCGTAAACGGAATAAAGTTAATAATTGAAGATAAGGTTGCTTAAGTTGGGAATAGATTTATTATATAAACCTATTAACTTTCACTAATACTTAAACATACAAGGAAATTGGGTGAAAAACTTTGGTAGGACATTGGCTTTTATATTAATAAAAAAGGCAAAATATAGACTGACCCAGAGATTATCGCTTAGCCCAAACCTACGGACTGATGTTGATGATATTTAACAGATGTATTTCTAAGGGTACGAGACGCATTAAGAAAAAAAAAATTACCACTCCGAAGGGAGTCAATTTCATTCGGATGGGCAGCGTTACAGAACACTGCTTCGGTCCAAAATACCTAAGTGCTTATAGACGAAAGTCTTTAATCAATGTGTGTTACCAGTGACCACTTATGGCAATCTCAAGATCACTGCTCATCGTTTCACGATGTTTTTTGTATGAACGCATCATTGTGTAGTCCAGTAGGGTTTTGTGGTTAAATAATATACCTACTTAGCTTAATAATTTGTAAAGTTTTTGAACGTCACCTTGACTGGTTTACTTTTTCCCGCATCGGGAAATACCAAATCGTTGAGTACGAAATTCAAATTACTTTGTCTCACTGAGAACAAGCATAAACAAGTAAGAACAGAGTTAGCAAAACTGGAGTTTTTCAAGCAAGGAAAGCAACCTTGCTGAAGCTGAATCAGAATCAGTTTATTGTAGAACTGTGGTACATAGGTGATATTACAATATTGTTGCATTGCTTCGACAATCCTTACCACTAACAGGCGTATAATATTAATTTTCATGCATGTATATTTCATGCATGAAAATTAATATTGTACGCCTGTTAGATAGCCTGTTAGTTAGATGAGATGGTTGTTTTTGTTAGAGTTCCTTATCTGTTTGTTTCCACTCTCTCTTTTTTTTTGTTCATACGCGGGGGAAATGGGTTGCGCATACCGCTCGCCTGGGGGACGGCGAGACGGTTATGTGGGACTCCCCTCCCTACCGGGAGGGATACCCACTAAAACCCCGCGGCGACCTTTCTCGGCAGTAGGGAGGACCTGGGAATGCATAAGCGACTCCAGGTGTCCCCTCGTCCTGCCCCCTCTCACTAGGGGAGGCCTGTTCCCGGAGGGCGGCTGGCGCGCGACGACACCCCACCATAGGATCTCCACCACTTCTACAAGTTTCCACTCTTTACCAATTATACCTAGCAATTTAGGTAATAAATAGTTTTAAAAAATTAAAACGTATTTTCAAAATATAATAGTACAACAAAATATAATAATAATAAATAATAATAAATATTTCGGACACTTACACCAATTATCTAGTCCCAAACTAAGCAAAACTTGTGCTATGGATACTAGATAACGGATAAACATACATAAATATTTATATAAACATCCAAGACTCGGTAATAAATGTTCGTATTCATCATACAAACATTTACCCCTCGCGGGATTCGAACCCGCAACCGTTGGTAATAGTAGCCTCTACTAATTTAGAAATAGTAGTTAAAATTATCTTAAGATTATGATATTTCATTTATATCAACTGTGAACATATCTTACTGACTATAGAATCCTACATTCCATCTCTGGTTACACCTGTATCCAAAAAAAAATAGGGCATCTTACGTCCGTGGCTACAACTGTGTCAATAGTGCGCCACCTTGCGGCTAGAACCAATCTTCTATTATTATAGAAGGAACTATTTAAAAAACTGCCTAAGAATAATGTCAAAATTTAAATTACATAATCCTTTTCTGCCTCACTGTACTGAATGCTTGAAATTCAATACGTCAGTGTTGATTGCAGTTAATTATAAATTCGTCTCCCTCGTATTGTCTGAGCTATTTTAAAACGCCTCGGCTAACGTCTCAGCTCAGAAACAGTCATATTGTCTTCGATTTAAAGTTTAGTCTTCTTTAAATAATTTTGTTTCCAAGTTCTTTAATGTGTACCGGTCCTAAATCAAATCGGAATCAGTATTTAAAGGCAGCCTCTTTGAGGATATTACTTCCGCCAATAAAACGCTTCACTTTGTCCGGTTCTTGTTGCTGTCATATTGATTTTTTATTTATTAGGACTTTTCAAGTTATCATTTTTAAATCCCGATGAAAATTTGATAACTGCGTATGTCTGTCTGTGTAAATGTGTTTTTAATTGAAAATAGTTTCTTTACGATTTAATTGTATATTTGCACTTGTACGATTAATACATTAATTTCTAATAGTATGGATTATGGTATAAAGTATAGTGTTTTAATGAAATAGCTCGATACCTAGGTATAAGTAAAGGGACGACAATAAAATTGCGCAAAAACTTACAATAAAAATAAACACTATTACCTATGAAAACCTCATCTTCACTTAGCATCAGATGTGATTGAGGTCAAGTGCAAGCTCGTGATGCGTCTAATTGCCTCGCCAAAAATTGGCAACACAACCAACTTCAGAGCTCAGCAACAATCATTATGTCGTCGAAGTACACAACTATTAACATACTATTTGGGTCTATTTCCGGAGTGCAACTTCAACTTACTTAAAAAAATATATTTACAGACAAGAATTGAACGCGAGCGCAAACAGAAACCATAGCCGAATTAGACCGAAAATTGTTGGATTTCCATGCAAAAGTAATTCCAGAATGGTTTACTTTGTATGGTTAATAGCATTGTTGTGTTCCGGTTGTCAGAGAGAAGACAGCCAGTCCCCCAAATGTGTTGGGGTTTCCGGGTCAGTACGCTTCCACCTTCGACATGATCTTCACTTAACATCAGCTGTGATTGAGGTCAAGTACCACTCCTCTTTTTTGTGCATAAAAAAAAGGGTAATCGAAATTTTTTTGATGATTATCGGTTATAGTTACTTGGGGATTGTTATTCGTAATCAGGAGGCGAGTCACCAGTAAACAAGAATTACAGGAATTAAATTTCACCCTGTATATCTGTATAATACAGTTAATATTTACACACAGATATAACCACAGAAGCCATTTAACAAGTGAACGCAATGTCCACGCCTGAATCAATATTATTAAAGATGACCCACCCTAACCCTTTTCTGTAAATATTTATGTTCAATTAATCCGACTCCACACAAAGGTGATGCTTAATTAATTTTATGCAAAACCTAGATTCTGGTTAGCATTTATGTGTCAAATGCAGAATACATTTAAGTACGTGCTGGTCATGGTATTTTTCGGGTGCTCTACCTTTTTGAAGTGAAAATGGGACAATTATAAGATCATTTTGTTGCCCGTGTGTCCTTTTTCTCAGGAATCTAAAAGTAATATTTTTTTATTAACAATGGGTTAGCTAACACTATTATCTATAGGAATACGGTCTGTGAAAAAGTCAAAAACACATACTAACGGGTACAAAGATTGACTCATCACAAGCTATAGGAAATTACCTAAATTTTACAAAATGAAAGGTATCTAACACATCAAAGTCTTTTGTACATTCATCATCTCAGCCCGTATACATCCCACGGTAGGGATATAGGTCTTCCCTCTTATAATGAGGGAGTATGGGCCATAGTCCACCACAGTGGCCCAATGCGGGACTTCACATTATTTCTCAAGCATGCAGGTTGCATCACGATGTTTTCCTTCACCTTTTAAGAGCAGTCGGATAAATACACATGAGTAATTAATTTAAATTTAAAAACTCATTGGTACATGGCCTGCCTGGGAATCGAACCCAGACCTCCCAAATTAGGAGACCGCGTCTTAACCACTGAGTTTTCTAAAGCACCTCCTGTTTCGTGGTGTGTCACGACTCGATCATGCGGACGTCTTTTTATAAGCTTTAATTTAGTTTGCAATGTTCGTATGACTTGAGAATTCATTTACATTTCATTTACATATATATTTTTTTTTACTTAGATAAAAATTGTGTGATTTGATCATTCAAGTTACATACTGTTTCCTGGAGGGGTATTCAAAAACCACAGACTTTCACTTGCTACGATTCTGACACACCTCTTTTGCTTCATTTACTCTCATAAGGTTGTTCATACAAGCTCGTCGGTTTAGGGTATACTCTTGACTTGGCCTTTCTTTAAGACGTTCCCGACGTTATATCATTCAAATTAGGTACTATATGTTTTAATTGTTGATTGATTTTTCTTCATTATTTACTCATCTTAGATTAAATTGTAAGTATGTATGTAAGTTGATCGTTTCAAAATTTGCAATGCATTCTTCAACCACTTGCTGGTATCTGACTGAGCTGAAATTTTGGCATATTTATGTAATATTATGGTACCATCGAGCTGGTCTGATGATGGAGCCGGGATGTAGGTACTGGAACACCCTGATCGTAAATGGCAAGACAGTCGAATTTGGTCTAGTTTGTTTTGTTGTCATGAGAAATTTTCATTACACATAATGACGAGGGTCTGGAGATGGAGTCAGAAGATTGCCATTGGAACTCCTTGATAGACTTTATGTTACTCGTCTTTGTACTAGAATAATATGTGATAATGATAATTATGTTAGAGCATTAAAAGCTTGTTTTTAAAGGTATTTGTAATATAGAGCTTATTCAATATAAAATTTACTGTTGCCAGCAAAATAAGTCTAGCAACATTTCATTTCAAATAAAGCTTTAACAAAAGCTTTCTGACAGATCGGAACATAAATTTCGTCAAATAAATAATCCATAGATACCAATTTGCGATAGCAAATTATATTTCCAACCAGCTTTTACTAACGACTTCACTTGTATGGTATACTATAGAAATATAGAGTTATGGATGTTTTTCATTTATATATGTATTTATTTACAAAAAAAAATGTATTTTTGTAGTATATCAACAATCTGGTATCCACAACACAAGACTATATTTGCTTAATGTGGAACTGATGGGGTTGTGTGTATGTCCAAAGATTTATATTTATTTATACCTAATTTTAACCCCTTACGTAAAATGTGGAGTGTTTTAAGTTTAAAGTCTGTCTGCCTGTGTGTCTGGGTATCTATGTGTGTCTCGGTATCTGTGTGTGTCTGGCATTATAGCGTTAAAGCGGCCAGCTGTTAAAATTTGATAATGGCATTGATTTATATTTATCCCAATTCCAACTAATTTTATAAACGCAAAAGTTTGTATGTGTGTGTATGTATGTATGTTTGTTACCTCTTCACGCCAAAACGGCTAGACACATTTGGTTAAAATTTAGTTCGTAGACCGATTACCTGGATTAACATATATGCTACATTTAATCCGGGAAATGTACCTGGTTCCTGATGATAGGTATTGAGATTGCTTTTGAGTCATAGAATGAAGCATTTGGTAATAGAACGAATTCTACGCGGACGTAGTCGCGGGTAACAGCTGGTATGCTATTTTTGTCGGTCACGCGATTAAATCTTTTTTGTATTTTTCTTAGTAGATAAAACAGCGCCATCTCTTTGAATTCGCGAGAACTAATAGGATTGCTGAGAAAGAATCCCCAAAAGAAAAATCGCACACAATCAAAATTTCCACCAATCAAATCAAAATCACAACCCATAAAAGTGCAAGGAAAAAAAAAACAATATTTATTAAATATATGAGTTTTACAGGTTACATTACGTTTGTTATACTTAAAAAATAGTCGTATATTTTTGGTTTCTTTTCTATGGTATTTCGTGTCCTTTATCGATTATTTAGAAATCATTTGAGGTTTTGATTTCTGGATTTAGAGACAGAATTAGAATATCATCATCATAAAAGGACAACCCTAACATTACTGTAAGCGTATGCCAACCCAACCAACATCAATCTCATACAAATTTTTTATTTGTAAATGTGTTTTTTACTATTTAATTTCTTAATTTGTAAACGTGTATTTAATATTTCGTTTTTGTAAATATGTACAAAATTCTTTGTACACTTACGTTGTGTTCATTGTAAATAAATAATATCGTTTTCTTATCAATAACATTATGTTAAAATAATTTAATTTTTCACTTTTTTCAGATGTACTTAACAATTAGGAAATTATTTGTGCTAACCCAATTAATTACTCGTATTGAATTCCGAGATGATAGGTTTGCCTGTTAGCGATAAAGCCGCCTAATTTGTAGTTTCTATAAGATATTTAAATGTACCTTACTTATTTAAACAATAAACCGTATTTGATTTGATTAAAATCTCGATTAATTAAATAAAATAATATTATTTACCACTAAAAGTTATTTATAGATTTGCACGTTTTAATGACGACCGATTGGTGTAGTGGACAGTGACCCTGTCAGCGAAACCAACGGTTGCGGGTTCGAATCCCGCGACGGGTAAATGTTTGTGTGATGAATATGAACATTTATTCCTGAGTCAAGGATGTTTATATAAATATTTATGTATGTTTATCCGTTATATCTAGTATCCATAGTACAATAGCTTAGTTTGGGACTAGATGATTGGTGTAAGTGTCCGAAATATTTATTTATTTATTTATTTAATGGCGATAGACTCACCCACTGTCACATGAGCATTTCTGTATATAAAAATGTGAACCATAGAAATAATTTCACGTTAAATTTTTTAATGATTGGAACAAGCAAACGCTTGCTTGGGCTATTCTGACCACCCCATTTGTATAAACGCCCGAGGAACTATATACATAACAATATCATACAGGATACAATGCACTGTGTTTAAAGTTAAATATCTTCGAAATAGCTAAACCGAATTTCATTAAATATGTTCTTAACATATCTCGTTTAATCGTAAATATGTTCTTCAAAAAAATATCGTGTCGTATCAAGTGACCTATCATCTTTCCTCTTCGGTTCTCAACTGTGGCTAACAGGCATCTCTTCTCCTTTACCATCATTAACACCTCTTCATTTGTTCTCATAACATAATTGAGGGAAAGATTGAAGGAAAGAGAGGAAGGGGAAGACCTAGGCATAATTACTTTGACCAAGTGAAAGATAAGGTGAATGTCGTGTCGTACCAAGAGGTTAAAACGAGGGCGGAAAGTAGAGAGACGTGGTCATTACTCCACCGACAAGATTCTAGCTTGCTCTTAAATTGAAGAAGAATTGTAAATATAAAAAAAAAACACTTAAATCTGACCACGCATTATTGAGATATACCCCCACACACACACGCTCTTAAATTGAAGAAGAATCGTAAATATAAAAAAAAAAACACTTAAATCAGACCACGCATTATTGAGATATACCCCCACACACACACATATAGCATCCATCATTTTTCATCGTAACTCAGGGAAAAAACGGTAAAAAATTAGCTTAGCTAGACATAATTCAGAACCGACTTATATAATTGCTATCTTATAGGGGTATATTAGAGATGTAATTTTGAATAATTAAGCCTAAAAAAAACGAGCACGAAATAAATAAGTAAGCGAAGTTAATATTACCTATCCACTAATGCAATAATTGTAATATTTAGACATGTCATAGACTTTTTTCGGACAGGTATTTTCCGAATAAAAGCAACTATCCTATTCTCAAGGTGCGATCCTAATGTTACCCTTTCTCTGTATAATCTCCATAGCCGAGTTTATTTACTGGTAGATTAAACACTTATTAACACAGACGCGTTATTCTGAAAACGTATCTCTTTTGGATTTATGTACATTTTAATTGCCGCTTCACACAAGATTTCAGCGCAGTACACAACCGCCTCTGCGAAAATCTCTTCCGTCCCTCTCTGTTTGGACCACACGGAACATGCAACCCTCGAAAATTATCGTCCATCTCGCTCTGTACCCCCGCCGGCACCGAACAAATCCCTTATGTAAGTCAGTGTTTTACCTCGAATCGCTGCGAGTGGACGCGTGTCGTCCCGCGCTGGGAACGACACCGAAAATGCCGACATACGTCTCTCAACTCACGATTTTATCGGCTAGTGACAATTTCTGTGTATCAAAGGAACTGGTTTGAGACGTACAATGACAGTGATAGGTTCAAGTGATAGTTAATTGTGACTTAAATAATATCATGAACGGAAATGGTGTGCCGTAGCGAAATTTCTTTTCAAAGTTACGCGGGTGGATTAAAAAAAGATTTATCTCACAAAACAACTGAGATTCCGGGTTTATTTTGGAAGCGAGCAATACATTATGTTGTACGTTCTAATCCGTGATACTCTAACTGAAATCTGTAAACGATTTATATGACATGCCGCTTGAAATATAAATAGGCGCTTCTTAGGGTGGTGTAATATATGACAAGACATTCATTTCGAATGCTGAAGATTGTCATTCTAATATTTGTCAACGAGTTAATTACTAACGGGAATGAATGTTGACAGATATATTGGATGCAGGTAGAGTTGTCAAGTTAGATAAATTGCGGCACGATGCCTCTAGCAATTAGGAGGTAGTTGTTTATTTTAAAAATTATAAAGTAGCTATATATAAACTAGTTGAAGTGACGATGGAAAAGAGAAGTGTCAAATTAAAGGTAACTGTGTAAACTTGGTAAAATTTCAAGAAACAAAATGGCTGGGAATCTGAAGACGATTAAAAGGCATTCGTATGTCTTGAATGCCGTACTACTGTTCATCTCTATGATTTACGGTAAGTGATAGTCGCTAAAGCACTTAATTTTCGTCTTCCATTACTGTTTTCATTAAGTTTACTAGTATGTGGTAGGTGTAAGTACCGTAATGGATTACGTGGTTCTGCTTTAAGGATTAATTTCTGTGCAAAGTGTAGATAGGAAATTATTTTAACTGCATTCAATAAAGTACTTGGGATGAATTTGCGACCAAATTTTAAACATATTATTTTCGGGTTCACCGACTCACTTAGATCTTAGTGGTAAGTTTTGAGATTTGAGCTCTTAACGTCAAAAACATTAACTAATTTAGCAATTTTGGTACCTATTTAAAGCGCGTTTAACTTTAAATTGACCATCGTTTGATTTGATAAACAAAATATTGATCTAGACTTTGAGAGGTTGGATAATTAGCTGAAATATTGTCAAAAGGCAAAAGGTGTATAGGGTAATGTGGGACCTTCTCCACACGTCACGAGGATACACGTACCCAGCTCTACCAAGAAAACCACTTTTTCCTGTCACTATAATACTTGTACAAGTTCTTGATTATTATCTTTGTCTTCATTGTATCTTTTGTTTCGTCTGTTTTGCTGATCTTTAACAGTACGGCAGCGAGACACCGGGGTCTAAATACAGGTAAAATAATTTTACCTTAGTTTGGACACTGGAAGTGTCACCATGTCCTTCCTTGATACCTTTTAATATAATTGCACGTCATAATTGTAAATCTTTGTAAGACTCCATTAGTGCAAAATAAACTATTTTGTATTTTATGCCGGTTTTAATGGAGATTACTTATTTCTTTACTTATGTTAAGGAAAACCAACAGCCATGTTAAATCACAGTTAAATAAAAATTATACCTGACGGCTACGAACAGGTTCTCACATATAGAAATATTGTAGTCAATATAATAGTGGTCTAATAAAGCGCTGAGCAGGATCGAACGCTACACATACACTACGTAGCTTACATATGTGATAGCCATACCTACATGTAAATATTGATAAAATATGTTACTTAGATTCATAGAACATTAAAATTATTATCTTATACTATACAGGGTGTAATCGTTAAGTGTGCACAGGCGATTATTCCGTAACTATTATAGATATCAAAAGACTTTAAAGTGATATCGAAAATACTTTACCTAATGAGTAAAATGCAATTAATAACTTTTTCAAAATAAAACGAGAAATATCGAAAAAAATACATTAAACACTCCCATACATTTAGCATGAGATAGTAGAGATTTTAGTTTCCTTATTTTAAGTGGAATAGTATCAACTCATTTTACCCTTATCATTTTATAATTATGTATTATGATAGTGATGAATTTCAAGTAGATACACGTGTAGGTTAATTATCTTACCACTTCATTAACTATTATTTATTATTATTACACTCCACTAACTATGGGGATTTGTCAAAGACCACGTGTACGCTGAGCGAGTACACAGCCTAGAAGAGTTACAGAATCGTGTACGTCGTGCAATTGCTTTAATTACTCCGCAAATGTTAAGGAAAGTTCATTTAGAAACTGTAAATAGAGCTCGTTATTGTATTGCACAACGAGGACGTCACTTCGAACATCTGCTTTGAATAGGTACAAAATTTTGTACTTACTAAGAAATAAAATGTATGGGAGTGTTTAATATAATTTTCTCGTTTTATTTTTAAAAAGTTATAATGTCATTTTACTCATTAGGTAAAGTACTTTCGATATCAGTTTAAAGTTTTTTGATATCTATAATAGTTACGGAATAATCGCCTGTGCACACTTAACGATTACACCCTGTATATAAATAATATAGTATAAGATAATAATTTTAATTTGGGGTTTCCGGGTCAGTACGCATCCACCTTCGACCTAATCTTCACTTAACATCAGGTGTGATTGAGGTCAAGTACAAACGCGTCGTGCATAAAAAAAGGTCCAACCATACCTAATGTTGTAATAATGTTTACTAACACCTACAGAAGATGTTGTAAACATTTTTCTTCTATTGTTGGGTTCTCCATCCTTCTACAAAAAATCAGGAACTTTAAGATTATAGGAGGTTATACCACAAAAATTACGCATTTATACTGGACTAATGGATAAGAGCGTCGGTGGCTCAACGGTTAGGAAGCGCTCTCCCAATTTAAGAGGTCCGGGTTCGATTCCCAGGCGGGCCAATGAGTTTTTAAATTAAATTTAATTACTTATGTGCTTATATCCCACTGCTCTTAAACGGTGAAGGAAAACATCGTGAGGAAACCTGCATGCCTGAGAAATAAAAATTCAAAGGCATGTGAAGTCCCCACCCCGCTTTGGGCCAGCGTAGTGGACTATGGCCCATAATCGCTCATATACGAGGGAAAGCATATATCCCTGCAGTATGGGATGTTTATACGGGCCGAGATGATGAATACGAAAACAATAAATCACTTGATTTATAGCACTCAAGCGGGTAATTTTTAATTAGCATTAGGTCTCCTCGGTACCTGCCTGACCATCATCATCTGAATATAGCATCATCTTATCATAGCATCTTATGATTGTTGCCTTAAAACCTCACATTCGGAGTGCAACATCAGATCTAAACCAAATATTGGGATCACTCTGATGATAAACCGCATCAAACAACAACCAAACCTCCGCAACCGCCTCCGTGGCACAATGTAAACAACATTAGGTTTACGATTCAAAGGTCGCGGGTTTGATCCCCAGCGGGGTACATGTTTTAAGTACTCGGTTTATTGGTGGTAGGGCATTTTAAATGTCCGCTACCTACCACCATCTTGTTAATAGCAGCAGCAATGTTAATAGCATTGTTGTGTTCCTGTTGTCAGAGATAAGATAGCCAGTCCTCCAAATGTGTTGGGGTTCCCCGGTCAGTACGCTTCCACCTTCGACCTCAATTTTAATTAACATCAGGTGTGATTGAGGTCAAGTACCAACCCGTTGTACATAAAATGACGAAAATATGGCTGAACATAATACATAAAAAATACATACATATGAACATAGAACCTCCTTTTTTGAAGTTTGGATGTTTGTTTATTGCTCAACGGATTTGGATGAAATTTGCTATATAAATAATAATAATAAATAAATAAAAATCCATCGGCATTACACACATGGCCATCTAGTTTCACATTAAGCAACTATAGGCTTGTGTTTTGGATACCAGATGGTTGATATACTACATAAATACATATTTTTTTGTAAATATATACTTATCATAAATGAAAACATCCATAACTCAGGTACACATGCCCTTATTCATCATACGAACAAATGCCTCTAGCGGGCTACCAACCCGAGACCTTTTCGTATAGTGCTCAGAGTTTCTAACCACGGTATATAGATAGAACATATCCTGGATTAAAACATAGGATATTTTATATCCCGATAAAGTGAGTAGTAGATAAACAAATTAAACGTTATCATCATCATCTGATTTAAGAGCCATGCTCTTGTCGGTGGAGATATTTCCATATCTCTCTGCTCTCCGCCTTCCTCGTGACCTCCTGACACGACACGACGTTCCACTTCTCTTTTATCTGCTGCATATAGTTCGGTCTCCCTCTTTTTCTTTTCCCCTCTATTCTTCCTTCTATTATGGTTTTGAAGAAATTATCGTATAAATTAAACATAATTATTCCACGCAGGCGAAGCCGCCGGCGGAAAGCTGGTAATACATAATATTGTAACATTTCATTGGACACACATAAATATTATGTTCATTAGTTGTGAAAAAGAGAAATATTTGCTTACAAACTGTATAAGGAAAAACAAGTAGAATAATAAAGAGGAGGAAAGCAAATTATTTCTTATTATTGTATATTTTGTAAGAAGAGAAGGCTCTATTGATAGTATAATTGTATAGTTTTTATCCAACTTTTTATTGATAATAACTGAATTGAAACTGAAAAACATGCAACCGACATGTTTTTCAGTTTATCAAAATTCTTTATACGCAAGAAACTTCAAGACCGGTCCCATTTTCAAGAAAATCCAGTTCTGATGTTGGGATTCATTAACTCCTCAAATATTATAGGCATCATGTGGTCTCTGCCTACCCGTACTTGAAGCAGGCGTGACTTTATGTATGTATGTATCAACATCATCAGCTGAAAGACGTCAACTGCTGGACAAAGGCTTCCCCCAAAGATCTCCATATTTTTGGCAGGCATGCTTGGCAGGCGGATTAGCGATCGCAGTCAGTCGGGAGTCTTATTATAGGATGCTGCTGCCCATCCTGCATTTTGAATTGGAATGGAAGAAGACTTACGAAAGAGATATACAAAGCGAATGTGGATGGTAGTGTTGGTAGGGGAAGACAACGGCGAACGTACCATGATCAAATCGGGGACGTCTTAAAGAAAGGCCAAGTCAAGAGTACCCTAAACCGACGAGCATGTATGAACAACCTTATGAGAGTGAAGGAAGCAGAAGAGGTGTGTCAGGATCGTAGCAAGTGGAAGTCTGTGGTCTCTGCCTAACCCTACGGGAAACAGGCGTGATATTATGTATGTATGTTGGAATGGATTGACCGTCATTGCTCAGTTGACTAACTGCACTAGTAAGCAAATATTATAGGCAAACATTAGCGATTTTGATATTTTCAGCAACAATTTCAAGCATTTTCACACAGATAGTATCATAATCATAATATTAATCATATCTTGTAACAGATTTTTCCTTTTGCATTTATAGGGTGTCTGTAAAGAAGAGTTATATACAAGACCTAGGCGTAATTACTTTGACCAAATGAAAGAAAATGTGAGTGTCGTGTCGTACCAAGAGGTTAAAACGAGGGCGGAAAGTAGAGACACGTGGTCGTTACTCCACCGACAAGAGCATAGATCTTAAATTGAAGAGAGAGAGTATCATGAATCGATCTTAAATAAATAAACCGCCAAAATTGGCAAACGAAACGACTTCAGTAACATTCCGTTTTCTAACTCCGAAGTGTAGGATAATTTAAACAAATAAATAATTATCAATTGACGATGATATCGCGTAACGACATACAAAAGAAATACAGTCGAATTATAACTCTTTTCACTGACAGACATAGACAGCACCAAACGTACAACACCTCTCGTTTTGCGTCGAGATAAAAAATAATATGAAAGTAGATTTACAGACACCCTATAAATGCAAAAGGAAAAATCTGTTACAAGATATGATTAATTTCAATGTGCCAAACCGGAACCTTTGTAGCTACGGTATGAAGTAGAATTGCCGAGGCAAATAATATTCACTTTACATTTATTCTTTATTGGACAGTAATAACGAAAATAGAATAGTCAGAAATAATGTACAACTTCCACAAATTTGTTAGAACTTTTCGATTTTCTACCAGACGCTGAGAGGGTTTCTACTTGAACACAGTCGATATACCGAACGCTGCTGCAATTGTTTAGGAAAAATAGTGAAATACTTAATGTAAATACAAGATATAAAGATAAATTTGCTTAGTCGCTTACACAAAGTCACTAAGTCATTCAGGGGACAATGTATACGCTTTTATAATAAGGTTCCGGTAAAATGTAAAATTTGCCTTTAAATAAATTTAAAAGCACCATTAAACGGAACCTATGTGCCAAAGGCTACTATAAAATCTCTGATTATCTAGATGATAAGAATGCTTGGATATAAACAGCTCGGCGATATCCAGTATATTGTTATCTTTTTTTTTTCTAATCATAAATTGTATAAATACTTATTTAAAAAGAGAAACCCCTGAGTTTCTTGCCCGTTCTTCTCTGGGAGACTGCCTAGTGAATGAGCGATAATTGTATGTGATGACGTTTCAAATGTTATTCTTATACAAGTAACTTACGAAATAAAACTTTTTTGAAATTGAATTTGTTGGTCCATAATGCGAGTCCACTAAGATAAGGAAGTGATGGATTAAACCTAGTGAAACATGCATTTATTTTAAAACAAACCTTATGCGAATTGACGATGAATATAGTGAAAATATATCTATCATTTAAAAGAGCGGGCCTAATAAGCACCCCTGGTGAAACCCTAATATTTTATTACTTTGACGGATAGTAAACCAGACGCAATACATCTTTTATATCAAAAAAGATACTAATATACGAAATTTTTTCCCGAGTCTCTATTTTCACTTGGCCTGTTTTTTCAATGGTCTCTCTAAAAATCTAGCAAGTACCATAAAAAGAAAGTATAACTTATACAAGGCCGGAGGATTTAGAGCAGATAACTTGCAAATCAGCGCACATTCGGTGGAGTCCAGAATTTATGACTTACAAACTGCGATCGCTCGATATTACCAAGGGTATGTTCCAGATTCTAAAACGGACGTACGATGCCAAAGCTATTTGGATGAGTTTTATTTATTTAGCAAAATGTGACTTGACTATATTGTTACAAATATAGCTTCGGCAATGCTGTGTGATTTCAACACATAAAAAGAATAAAAACAACGCGTCTCTTTCTGTAGGTGTCACGAAATGCTATCAAAAAACATATAATTTGTACATTTTAACAGCGCGGGTAATGTATAGTAGGTATATGCTTTTAAACCGACTAAAACGGAGGATGTTCTCAATTTGGTCGTTTGTACGTTTTTCACCCGACTACCCAAGAGGGTAATGTTTTTATGTATGTATTTATGTATATATGTTTGTCCGTATCTTTGGCGCATCCTGTAGCCTAAACAGCTTGACAGATTTCGAAGTTAGATTCGTCTTGGTACCCGGAGTGTCATAGGCTACATTTTATAGTAAAAAATCCAACTGGCGTCCGCAAAATACAAAATAACTGTCGGGTTTTTGGTTTTTAATACATAAATAGTTATTTTATAATATGGTTAAAATTCAATACCATCATAAAAATTTCTGACTACCTCGATGATAAGCAAGCATGGACATAGACCGCTCGACTTTGTTCAGTCTAATTATACAATATATTACATTGTAACCCAAAACCGACTTAAAAAGAGCAACCCTTGAGTTTGCTCGTTCTTCTCTGGGGAGTCAGCTTAGTGAATGAGCAGTAATGTCAATAACTTTATTACTAAGTTAAAAAATGTGACGTTTTCAAGTAATAATTTTATCATATAATTTTTTTGATTTGAAGGGCTCCAGTGTGCTTTTCTATATTCCAAAGGTGAACCGTGGATGTTGTTTAAATTTTGCTGTATAATATCAGCTGTGATTGAATTCAAATGTTAACCAAACAAAAAATAACAAAATTATCCCGAACTCGAAAAATGATGACAGTCCACACATTATAACATCCGAGATCCGAAGTACTTAATTTCAGATTTGATCAAAGTCTAAAAGCAATCTAATTAAACTTCTTAGAACATCTCTTACAAAGAACTGGATTAAAAAGTTTAACGGTAGATCCAACTTCGCTGAAGTTGGTAAAAGTGTAAAGTCTCCTTACAAAATATTTTGACATTTTCCCGCTTGGCAACCTTTTCAATTCAAGTTTCAGTTGAATATGACCAATATAGTTTAAAAACTCCAACAACTATCACGTATCCAGAAAAGTTTGGAGACTGGAAACAAAACCTGGGGGAAAATAACATAAACAAACAATATCAGGGGATCATTTTCTTGCCTAGATAGGTTTTTGTCTGAAGTACAGAGGAATCATATCCTGCGCACCAATTAAGTCATTCACAAGCTACTATAATGACTATTTCTGCAGTTGACTTCGACAAGACAGACAATGGAAAGAAAACGTTAATTGTAATAGCTTTTTATCACAGAGGAAAATTTCTTCAGGTTATCAGACAAGAGTAAGTACAATATAATGAAATCTCGTGCGGCGAAAGCTACATCTTCTCGACTAAATATCTTATATCTTTACTAATATAATTCCGCAAACAAGCCCAAAATGTACACTTTATTACGGAGTAAGAAAAACTTAAGGAACTTCATTGTCTTGTCTACTTCAAAACAGTACAAAATCACAACATATTGAAACCCTCAGTGTTGGTGATAACTCACCGACCTCGAGGGAGGACTAAGGCGGTTAATTGCTTCCTCTGGTAATTATGCGGAGTAATCCAAGCCTCTTCTATTGTAATGACTTCGGGCGACGAAACGCATTAAACTTGACTGAGGGGGAGTAATGGATTAATTCTAGTGAAATATGCACTTGTTTTAAAATAAACCTTATCGGGATTGGTGTTGCGGAACAAAGAGACAATATATCTATAATTTAAAAGAGCGGGCCTAATAAGCACCCCTGGTGAAACCCGAATATTTTAATACTTTCACGGACAGTGAACCCGACACAATACAGGATTTATAAGATGACTACGTGATTTACTGTGTACAATACATTGACTGCCAGCAGTCTAATTAACGTGACGTCCACTGCTGAACATAGGCCTTGTGCGTTATCTTACCTAATAAATAATAAAAGAACGGTCATATGCCTAAAAAATAAAGTTAATACTATTTCTTTTTTTGGATCGGATTAAAAGTATCAGTAGCCCGATGATCTGTAATCATTTCATCATCGGACTGATGACACTAAAAAGTATCATCAGTCCGATCGTCGGACTACATCATCGAACTACTGATACTAGAGGGAAAAATGTACTTTACTAATAATCAAAGTTTCTCTTATCTATAATCCAGCCTCTATTATAAAGCTCCTCGTAAATTCAATTAACGAAGTAATATCCGGACTCACAGCCAGTGGTTGTTTCCAAAATGAAGCGATAATTTTCGTAACTATTAAAACTATTTTATGGGACATAAATGTCCTGTTTTATAGGAAGAAAGTTTACTAACATTATGGACCTTATAAAAGATCGGTATCGAGTTAATTTATTTCTGAAAATTCCAAGTGATTTTTCTTTATAAATTCCACTTGTAAGAGGAATGTTTTCGATATCGAGGGCATACGTTTAAGTCATTACGTTGATGCTTTATTTAATGAGTTTATTATCTCTAATTAGCTTTGCAAGTTCATATCAAGTTTAAAAAATGAAAATTAAACAAGAACTGCCAGCAATGCCAAAGTTACATTCAGAATCTAAAGTAATGAGGGGAAACCAACTGTCAAAGTGAGGCTAAAGTTAATTGATTTACAACCAACAGATTTTCAACTCAAATTCGTACGATTTAAGATTTACTTTTGTGTTACACAACAGGATATAAAGTCACCAAAGTATTCTTCGTTGATTTACTTAGCAATAAAATTTGCCGCGTACTTTGTACTGCCAGTTTCAGGGAGTCTTGTCGAATATAAAATTTATCTATTCAAATTTTGCATTAGGATAAGATCAGTGGATTGTCGTTTGGAGAAGCATGTAAAGTGCTACTTCCAGACATTGTCTTCTCTCAAATCTTTGTTGGAATGTTTCAAGGTTGTAAAACCGCAAGAGGTCTGTGAAGTTTCTGACTTGCTTTTATGTGATTGTTAGATACATTGTAGACACGCGCGTCTAATTTTGTGCTATTGGATAGTTCTGTAATATAGTTATGATCCGAGATTAATTACATAACCGACACGCAGTCTCTGACAAGGCTATGTAAGAAAACTCAAGGTAACCCAAGGAGTTATGGAAAGAGCGATGCTCGGTGTTTTCCTACGAGATAGAATCAGCGAGCACAATTTTGCATGACTCGGCTGAGGAAAAGTAGCGGCGCGACATAGAGCCTATGGAAATAAAACGTCGAGATAGCCATGTCACCTCGGACCAATAATGTGATGCAAATTGCCTCAGTTTGCCAAGTTGTGCTATGAAAAGTGAGAAGATTTAAGACACGATAAATTTTGTTGAATCGCTATTTAGATCACCTCACATAAGTTATGCTATCTCTGCAGGAACGAGGCTATCCGCAGAAGAACGAAAATCATCAACCCAGCAGATGACCTGATAAAGGTCCAGAAAGACGCTGTGTGTGGATATAGGCCTCTTCCAACCGGTTAGAAATCTATCCAGGAGGCTTGTGAAGATGAAATATAATTTAAATTTGGAATAATTAGTATAATCAATTATTGATTTATTTCTTTAATAAACTATATCTTCAATATTTCATCTATTACTTACATAATGTTTATCTGTCTACGTTTTGAACATTACTTAGTTTCTATTAAAAATCTCATCGCATTCAAAACTATCTCCGTTCAAGCTTCAGTTTACGAAACAAAGGAAGACTAAGTATCCAAATACATATCAATTATACAGCTAGTGCTTAATGGTCGCTCTTTAATTCATTTCCCTTTTCCAGTGAAACAATACGACTAACAATGTGAAACACATTACCCTCGTTTCAATTTCGTCGAGTAATTAACATTCAGCCGTGGTCGCAGGAACTTGAATTAAAGCTGTGAGGGTACGTTTACATAAGACCAATTTAGTTGCAACACATGCGGGGTCGCAACGCAGATTATAGCTAGTTATACGACGCTTTGTTCTAGAGGTCCTGTTATCGTAGTAATTGCTTTGAGGAGGAAAATCTGTTATTATAATTTTACCTTCAAACCCGGCCGAGCTGGAGAATGGCCTTTGAATCACTGAGGTGTAAGGTAAGGGTTCTAGGCCAGGCCATGTTGTTATAAGCGTGTACGGAAATTATTTGCTTTGGCACATAGCAGATACAGTACCTATACCTACCTAATATAAAATAACTATGGTAATGATGATGTGATTAAGCATTTGCCTTACGACATTGTCTTGAGATCAGAAACTGTTTCTACTAACCTTTGTGAGTGTCTTTCTGTAAGTATATTTTCTTGTAAGTTATACATCAATTAATCCAAATTTAAATTTTTACATTTTCAAATGTTTTGCTTATCTAGAAAGTTAGTGTTGAACGTCGATAGTAATCCAATAACACAGAAGTATTGTTGATAGGCAATAATTTTGACATTATATTAAGTTTTAAATTTTTTATTGTCATGAAAACTAATTGTCATGAGTGTATTAGGTATGTACACTAATTGCATTAAAACTAGATGTATTCACGTATTTATTTTATTTATTTTACAAATTCCATAGCACTAAGTGATATAAATTTATACTACAGTAAAATAATTCTTACTGACGACATAGGATTCACGTTTTCTAACACAAACATTTTTGTACAGTCGCCCCTACTTCAGACGCAACACTTCAACCCTTGGACCGTCTGCTCGTTGTATGAACATGCTACCGGACGAGACCTCAGCTTTTGCGGGCAGCAGTGTTACGCTTGACGTACTATCGGCTGTACCTATAGCATTCGATCCGAACAACGCAAGAGTGAACGCTCTGAAATGTGTGTGTCCATGATAATACAAATATTATAATAAACATGATTAATATACACAGTATCAATCTTACGCGTTTATGCAATAAATCAACTCACTTCTTTGGCCTGCTGTCCTAGTCTGCATTTGCCCTTAGATCCATTAGTTGGCTTGCAACACACGCTTCCTCACAATACAATATCGAGGTCACTGCTTCGGTGCTATTAAATTTTGAAACTATACCCAAAATCATTTCATTTGCTGTAACGAATATTTAAATATGTATGTAAACTGGGGTCTTCAATGACATTTTGTATGCGTGATAATCGACCACATCGATTGTTTTTATTTAAGATTATCTAACTAATATTATATTATTTATTATATTTTCAAAATGTTTTCTACTGACTTTTTAGATCCTGCTCATACCAATAAAGTTTCATTAGCATTGGTTAAATTCACGCCTGTTTCCCGTAGGGGTAGGTAGAGTAGAGACCATAGACTTCCACTTGCTACGATCCTGACACACCTATTTTGCTTCATTCACTCTCATAAGGTTGTCCATGTCCATACATACTCGTCGGGTTTGGGTATTCCTGAGTTGTTAGCCTTTCTTTAAGACGTCCCAAATTTGATCATGGTACGTTATACCAACACTGCCATCCCCATAACGCATCATATATCTCTTTCGTCAGTCTTCTTTCATTCATCCTCTCCACCATTCTTGTCTAAACCATCTCAGCATAACTGTTTCAATTTGGGTCTATTCATTTCGAAAAATTTGGACTTAAAAGTTTTTATAAAATTCCGAGTGGGATAAACCCTCTTATGATACATGAGCTAGACGAGTAATCGTTCCTAATCATTTGTTATTTCATTATGTACTACTGATTTTATTTATGGACCACTTACTAATTTTTGGTACGGATCCTGATGTAATTAAAGTTTTAAGGTGAATTGTAAGGTATGGTTCACTTTGTTACTTAAGTTGCGGCATTTACTTTTAATTAGCGATAGTGTCGAAGCTATATTAATCTTTAAATTGTTTTCTTCTTACATTGCATTGAAATAAATATCTTTTGTATTATAAAATGAAAACTGATCTGCACAATGCAGACAGCAGTTCCACAAATCGAAAATGGCACGATTCAGTTTATCATTTTCTTAAGTGTCATGACCTAGAATCTGGTGCTTTGGCCGAGTTTGTTTATAGCCTTGTTGGTGTTGCCAACATAATTATGATTTGGAAAATTGTGTTTTGTTTTTCTTGGACGGTTTTTAGAACAAATGACTGATATTGGACTATATTTTTTTGCACTTGCTTGTTTTAACGGAGATAGGCTCACCCCCTGTCACGTGTGCATTTCTGTATATTTCGAAAGGTGAAACTTGGATGTTATTTCAAAGCATTAATTTTTTTTAATGCTTGTTATATATCTGACCACCCCATTTGGGATGAAGATCGTGACGTTATGTATATAATATAAACACATATAATAAATACTAATTCGTTAGTAGTACACCAAGTAATTGTGGGGCCAACATTGTAAAAAATAAGAACATCGCGTCTCTTCCTGTGGATGTCTTAAAAAGCTACTAAATGATTGTGAGCATGACATGAGCAATGATGAGCAGCAGCGTCATTGGTACCAAGCACCCGAAAATCTGCGATTGCCAATTTGCTTGCCTAGCGTGGCTGTTCGTGCAAATCCTTCAATGGAAAGCAATGCAAATCGAGTTTTTTAGGCTGCTGATGACATATAGTAAAACATATCAAGTCACGCAATTAACCTCATCTTCAATGCCCCCAGACGCTTTGAGCAATTCCTTGATCATAAAGAAATATACAAACTCAATAACCCGACTTCCCAAATTCACTTGCCTCCAGTACAAGAAACACCCGCCTCCAATTCCGACCTTACACCTTCTTAATTTGAAAATTCAAATTAAATTTTGAAACTCGAATTAACAAGCCCTCCTGCAACATGGCGGAGTAACATCGAGACGTTCCTTCCGACTTCATACCACTTTCCTTCCGACTTCGTACACTTTCTTTCTGAGTTACAAAACTTTGTCCCGAACTCTCAGACCTTAATATGTAAAGTGTCACAAGGAACAGATTAGCGACGGTTCTTGACAATAGAATATTCGGTTGGTTAGGTTGGGGAACTTTAGACCGGGCCTATTCAGTTTCCTTGTATTGTCAGCATTGGATTAATCCTGAGTACGTATGTTAAGGTTACAATACGTTTTAATAGACGGATTATTGTGATGCTTTGTTTAATAATAGACGGGGTATTTTCTCTTAATAAAGCAAGTATCTACATTATCCTTTCTTCAGACCCCGGGATTCGGCATTAATGAATGTCGACATAACATACAATTTTTTTATAGCTTTTTATAAAATTCGAAAAACGAGGACTAGTTCTTCAAAAATTGCAAGCAAAGTAGGTATAGATGCTAACAATGGGTTTTAAATTAGGAACATGAATATTGTTTCATAGTGTTCCCTGACTAAGGAGATCGAACGAAAATATTATATGAAAACAGTTACTCGTCGGTACTATAGGCGATGCATCTGGTATCGCACAGGCTGTTCAAAAAAAAAAAAAACACGCGCGAACTACGTTCTCGTCCTCTACTCTGTTCAATTAATTGCTACTTCCTATACTTTGTTCAATAAAACCATTGTAATACTGTTTTAAATAAACATATTTATTAGTTGTATCTAAAAGCGTCTCAATTCTACGTATAGAGAAATATGTAGAGTGCATCAGTCGGCCGCAAAATCTTTTTTCCTCGGGTGACATCAGCAATCCCACCGTCTTTAACTATGAAATTGGAATGTTTTTCTTCGTTAATCATATGTACCAATTCCTGCGATTTTCAAAGCTATATCCAAATTTGTTCAAGGTTTCACATGAAATATTTTTTAATTTCTGGGCTAGATCACATTATTAAAAAATATTGAACAGAGCTGTTTTCATGTGCTTCCCATAATCATTTCATAGATTCGCTGAAACTTTTAAAAATTAATGCTGCCTATACTTAACTAAATGTTATCCGATAATACACACAAAGTTTAGCTAAATTTGGATTTGCGTTCCCAAAAAAAAAAAAACAAAAATGTTTGTATGGAGAAAACAGTCTTAATGAAATTCTTCATACAAAACACCAATTTCATAGGTAAGGACCTAATATTATTTTGCTCCCTTGTAAAATCAACTATTTTAACCATCAAAAAGCAATACATACTTGTCTGTCTGTGTGTTATTCTCCTTTTTTAGTCGAAATCAAAATATATTAAACTTTTTCAGATGACATATGGCTTTTTGTGTAATGTATATTCCATTGATCCATGCATTGTGATGCGTTTCCAATGGAATAAGGCCGAGTTGACATCCGACAAAGCGACTAAATGAAAGAGCGGATACCAATTTCGTTACGTCTGTAGAGACTATCGTTTTAACATAGCTTTGACATTAGCTATGAAGCTATTCCAAAGTGCTCGTTAGGCTAGGATAGTCCGTTTGTCCGAATTTTGAACAATTCACAGTCAGAGTAAAATTCAGTTAGTTCTGCCTATATTTTCTGTCGCCATTTAGTATTGTATTATTGGATTCAAAACGAGATCACGATATTAGGGGTGGATTGGAGACCTGTAAATTGTGTTGGACTGTACTTGTGTAGTGACTTGTTGGATGAGGCTGATACTGTCCGACTGGTGTATAGACATAGCCAAAGATGGGCTCGGAACTCTTAACTTATTTGGGAGACTGGCTATCTTATCTCAATTATTTAACCGCCTACGTGGCTCAATATAAACATTGGGTTTACGATTCGGAGGTCGCGCGTTCGATTCCCTGCGGGGTACATGTTTAAGTACTCGGTTTGGTTGGTGGTAGGGCATTTTAAATGTCCGCCTGGCTAGCTACCACTATCTTATCTAAATATGCCGCCAAGCAGCAATGTTAATAGCATTGTTGTGTTCCGGTTGTCAGAGATAACCGTGTTGGGGTTTCCGGGTCAGTACGCTTCCACCTTCGACCTCATCTTCACCTAACATCAGGTGTGATTGAAGTCAAGTACCAACCCGTTATGTATAAAAAAAAACCATCTGGAATACAAACAATGCAATATTGACTGCTTGGCTGTAGACTTGGATAAGATGGTGATAGCCAGCCATCATAGAAGATGGCGCAGACGTCCGGGCTTGTATATCGTACATAATCCAAGATTTGTTATTCAAGGTAAAGTCATATATCTTGAGTCCAGGGCAACGTCATTTCCATATGATGTAGTATATGATAAATATTTCATGTTTTATTCAAATTTTCGGCAAGTTCAATTCGGCTCGAGTGTTGACTATGCGTGATACATCAAAATGTTTTATTTACTTGTTTTTTTTTCGTATTTTTATTACTGGAAATGAATGAGATTTATTAATGAAGACTAATGCATAAAGATCATAATATGATCTTATATTATACTAGCTTTCCTCCCGCGACTTCGTCCGCGTGGAAGATTTTATCAAACTACAAACAACAAACTTTCATCCCCTATTTTATCCCCTTGGGGGTAGAATTTATCAAAATCCTTTCTTAGCGGATGCCTACGTCATAACATCTACCTGCATGCCAAATTTCAGCCCGATCCGTCAAGTGGTTAGGGCAGGGCGTTGATATATCACTATGTCAGTCACCTTTGAGTTATATATATTTAGATGTATAGAATGTATTATATTAAGGATACAAAAGTCAAAGTCAGAAAATATTTATTTCGTAGGATAAAGATTATAACACTTGAAAACGTCACAATTTTTATCTTAATATTAAAATTGACAATATTGCTCATTCGCAAAGCAGATTCCCCAGAGAAGAACGAGCAAGAAACTCAAGGGTTGCTCTTTTAAATAAGTTTGGGTTACAATTATATTATAATGTATAATTAGACTGAATATCGCCGAGCGGTCTATGTCCATGCTTGCTTATCATCCAGATAGTCAGAAATTTTATAATAGCCTTTGGTAAATAATGTCTGTTTTATGATGGTTTTGAATTTATATAAATAAGATTTACATAGTTAGGTAGTAGGAAACGTTTTCAAAATATCGAATTTAAAAGAATTTCCTCTGTTACAATGGAAACTTAAAACCGGTCTAATTCTATCTTTTTCGAAAATAATCTCTACTAGCTTTTTAGACAAGCGTGAAGCACACCTGGCGCATTCGCTATTTGATTTCGATTAGCGAAGTTAAGCAATATCTTGTGCGGTCAGTCCGTTGATGGGTGACCATTAAGCATTTTAAGACGAGTGTTTCGGTGCTTGGTTAAATAGTCGGTTTATTTGACCCATTTAGCGACACACATATTATTTATTATACATGTATAACGGTGAATAGCAAATTGACATAATGGAATTGGGACCGAGACAAAAGTAGGTACACAAAACAGTTTCATGTAATAGGATGAGTGAGTACTCCTATCTCATGGCACAGTTTACAAAAATAAAAGTAAAAAATAGGCACCTAGGTCACAGATTACTAATAAGTTACTAAAGTAACCTAGGTACAGTGACGGATTAAGACTACTTGATGCCCTAAGCAATCCACGCCTGTGGGCCCCCCTATCCGTATGTCAACTAGAATCAGTCTTTAATGCCAGGCGGGGGGCCCGCGGGGAAGGGGTGGTTTGTCATTGGCTGATCGCAATACCGGTGCTTTCGAATTGCCGAATGCACTAGAATAGCGGGCAGCGAGTGGGCGCAAGCGGGAGAGCGGGGTAACTCTAGGCTCTTATGTTAACTTAAAACGCGCGAATTTTTTTGTGCTTCTTCTGGTGCCCCCCCAGACGGGATGCCCTAGGCAATTACTTAATTTGATTAAGGGTTAATCCGTCACTGCCTAGGTACATAAGTAAAGTTTCACTAATGGACTTAAAGTATTTAAAAATTAATTTTCGGTGTCGCAAAGTGGTGTCAAAGGAGGTCTCCTACTCAGAATAAGTTGCAGTCTTTTTTTTTTTTTTCTAATCTTTATTTTATTTAGGGATTTTTGAAAACACTGACTGTCAGGTGGACACTAGTCTGACACAAATATGCAAACCCGTACTGGGCCCGAGTGGTGGATGGCCTATACCCTCTCCCATTGAGAGGGGGCCGTGCCCCAACAGTGAGAACTTGTACGTCCGTTGAAGATGAACTTTTTCGATCTATGTACGTACGTGCACATCATTAGAATCGGTTTATTACTTTCGAAAAATTTGGGGTCAAAAGTTTGTATGAAATACCGTGCGGATAAACTCTCTTAAAAGTGATAATAATAAATAAAATAAATAAATATTTTTGCACCACACAGCGCCATCTAGGTCCACAGTAGGCATCTAGGCGTGTGTTATGAATACCAGATGGTTGGTAAACTACACAAATACATTGTAAATAAATACATAAATGAAAAACATCCATAACTCGGGAACACATGTCTGTATTCATCATACAAACATATGCCCCTAGCGGGATTCGAACCCGCAACCTTTTGGTAAAGAAATCAGAGTTTCTAACCACTACACCAAACAAGTCGTCGTAATGTATCCTATACTAAAGAAAACAGACTTGATATGCGAACATTCAATTGCCATAATGAACTAGTAGACTCTCATTCATTATTTATACCGGATGAGTTTTTTACCGTAAGAAAAAATACCGTAAGTATATTAGGTAAGTTTATAAAAGGTTGCGTGGAAGAGATCGCTCTTAGTGATAAGGCCGCCTAATTGTACTCTTTTCAGTATTGTGCTTTGTAAAATGTATGTTCTCCTTTAGTACAATAAAGTGTATTTGTATTGTATTGTATTGTATTGTATTGTATTGTATTGTATTGTAAGTGAAATAGAAGGTATTGGCATAGGTAGTTTAATTTTTTACTCTTAAAACCATAAAATATAATAAAACGTTGTATCATTTGTCGGGCGCGTTTGTGACCTATTTCACATAATTAGATCATTAAATTAAATGAATTAAAAAAAAGTTGGAGAAAATATGTGTTCCAAATAAATTTCTCTAGATAGGAACCCTACGAGTCCCGCCAGACGCATATTAATCTTCGGCAGGGCCTGCAATCGATGATGATGTTGAATAAAAAAAATAAACTACCAATGCCAATAACTTCTAATTCACTTACCTAATACGTCCTATAATGAGTAAACCTTACGGTAAAAAACCCATCCGGTATATATTTTTTTTATGCACGACGGGTTCTTACTTGACCTCAATCACACCTAATGTTAAATGAAGATGAGGTCGAAGGTGGAAGCGTACTGACCCGGAAACCCCAACACATTTGCGGGACTGGCTATCTTATCTCTTTCAATCATTAAACTTGTAACACCTTTGTTTGGGATATCTTTAACCACCCCATTTGGGATAAAGGTCGTGACGTTATGTATGTATGTACAAAACACATTATATTACTTACTAGTTATATGTGAGTAGTAGTCATTTACGTAAAACAACGTAATTTCTAATTAAAACAACAACTCAAGCGCACAGTTGCATTAGTAAAAATCAAACAAAATCATTAACAGAAACCCAGGAGGACAAATTAACAACAGAAATGGGACGAGAGCACCCCGAAAGCTTAATTAAGGTCATGTTTTTTTGATGAGCACTTTTTAAATCACCATCTACAGGTTGACACGTGTCCGACAAAAAAACCTTTTCATCCATGACTTAGGGAAGTAAATGTAAAAGGTATGAACGGGTCTATTTTTAGCAGGGATTTGTATGAATTTAATGTAGTGGAAAGCTTTTGGGTACGATAGTGGCTTACATAAAATGTAAGTCAAGGTACAATGGGGTTCATAATCCAATGCGGTTTCAATAATAAATAATTTATGATTATGATGATATTATGATAATAATGCATAGTATTTTAACAAGTAAATGTAAGTAATATGAATGTAACAACAATGTATACTTTGGTCAAAGAATCAGCCTTGCTATACAGCGAGGCAACGCGGCCAGCATTCTGGGTACCATTCCACCAACGAGAGACTTGGGGCTAGTATTTTATTTGTGTTTTTTTTTTTAAAATAAATTGTATAATTATTGTTTATAAATATTGTACAAATGTTATTAAATTAATTAGATAATAATTAATGTAATACTGTATCCCACCAAAAACATTCTGTAAAAAACTAGCCAAGTCTCGATGGAGCTGCTTGATTATCTCTAAAAAGTAATGAAATCTATACAAAGTCGTGCCAAGTGTAAGGTTCCTTACTGCGATTTCTTTATTATTATAGTTAATGTTGTGTGACTTGGCCGTTGAAGGGTACACAGGGGTACAAAACCAGGTGCTCCATGACACCATTGCACCAATCTGTCGCCAGAACCGCTATTAATGTTATTAATTATGTTATTAAGAATGTTCAACGGCAAACTATTAGCGAATAATCTGTGTGGCGTTTACATAACGTTCTTTATACGTTAATGGCTTTATCAAGCCTACAATTGACTGGTTATTGAATCAATGTTTTCCAAGTGGCAATTTTCCATCGTCAATGCGTAGCGGTTCTGGCGACAGATTGGTGCAATGGTGTCATGGAGCACCTGGTTTTGTACCCCTGTGTACCCTTCAACGGCCAAGTCACACAACATTAACTATAATAATAAAGAAATCGCAGTAAGGAACCTTACACTTGGCACGACTTTGTATAGATTTCATTACTTTTTAGAGATAATCAAGCAGCTCCATCGAGACTTGGCTAGTTTTTTACAGAATGTTTTTGGTGGGATTTCACTTCTTTTTGTAGAAACGTGGGCATATTATATATATGCCCACGTTTCTACAAATATACTTGATACTGAAAGTTGAGTCATTTCTACCATATACCAAGAAAGATATTGAATGGAAGAGACAAGACCCGTCTTTGGGCATACCAACTACTTGGTAGCCACTAAGTTCATCGTCGTCTTTTAATATTATCGACATTTTTTACGATAATTATTATCTTGCGAAATCAAACACAATTAAACTCAACGACAACAAATATATATGGACAACAAATCAGAAATACCGATAATATTTAGACTAAAACCTACTTATATCTTTAAGACTTCTTTTGTCTTAATAAAAAAAACTTAAAGAAAATATTACTCTGCCTACTCAATCTAAACAAACTATAAGCAAAACGTTAACTCTTAATTATTAGACAAGTGTCAATATAATTAATTATCAATGAACTTTCTACCAAAGGTACTACCTACCTAGTACTGAAATACAGCTAAATTAATGATATTTTTAAACGAAACGAAGTAATATCTAACTAAATAAACTAAACTAGAATACTAGAAAAGTACTTATAAACACGAACGCGATTCGAAGTACTGCCTAACTGTAAATTAAACCTAGAAAACTAAAAGTAGGTACTAAATAATTAACAATTAAATAAAGTATTCAATTGAAACTTCTTTTAATTCTGATAATTAAGTAATAATCAGTAATCCCTCACTAACCATATAATTCCTAACCTGTTTAAATCTTTGAATTAATATAATAACAACCTGCCAATTAACCTTAGCAAACCTCACGAAATAATCAGCGAAATCAACGAAATGCAAATAATTCCTCCTAATCCCTAGCAAACATTTTCAAGCGCAATAGAAGAATGTCGTAAGTCGTAGGCGTAGAAGAAGCGCAATAGAAAAAAACAAAACGTAAGCGCGTTTTAAAATACAGTCAACGCCATCTAGCGACGCGTGCGGGTATCACCGCCACTCTTAGCCAATGCATTATATTTTGACCAAATTTTCGTTTGCTTATTTAATTTGTGTAATGTTCGAGTAGAATAAAATTAATCGTTTGACTATTTCTTCTTGTAAACTTGTAATAAGTATAAGTAAGTATAAGTATAAAAGCCAGTCTAGTCTTATCCAGAGTTCTCCTTTAATTTTATTTATATTCGTATTAAAAGCAGAAGGGGAGGCATTCGCCCAGCAGTGGGACGCTATAGGCTAGATTAAATTAGAAGATGTGTCCCACTACGCTGGACAGTCGATTTTTTTATGTACCAATAGTAGAAGGGGGCATTACCATATCTCTAATACAGCTGGGACCAGCTGAGGGTTCTTCGTCAGATATAAAGTTAATCGTTCGACTATTTCTTCTTGTAAACTTGTAAGTATAAGTATAAAAGCCAGTGTAGTCTTATCCTGAGTTTTCCTTTAATTTTATTTATATGCGTATTATAAGCAGAAGGGGAAGCATGCGCCCAGCAGTGGGATGCTATAGGCTAGATTAAATTAGAAGATGTGTCCCACTACGCTGGATTTTTGCAATGACAGTCGATTTTTCTATGTACCAATAGTAGAAGGGGGCATTACCATATCTCTAATACAGCTGAGACCAGCTGAGGGTTCTTCATCAGATACTTCAGACCTTCGATTTTTGACATCAAATGAAGCGGCCCACCAAGTTGAATATTTTTTGTAAAGGCGGTATATGTCGATCTCTAATAGTTTGGTTGGGCTCTTGTGTTTCCTAATCAGGGTCACCAGGTACTCCAGATCTTCGATTATCCTAGTTTTTATAGTTTTCCCTTTATGTGGCCATTGAACCATAACTCTGTACCAAATTTCAGCTCTCTGAGTTTATGGGAAGTACTAGTTCTATTTTGATGATCATGAGTGAGTGAGTGAGTGAGTGAGTGTCATAAATGCGAAACTTTGCTTTCGCTTAACTTCGGAACTAAATGACCTACAGACTTGAAATTTTGGATTTTAAGTATGTGATTATAGCTTACTGGATGACGAAAATTTCTGCGTTCTAGTCTTATCCAGAGGTTCTAAAATAGGGGCCTGAAAATGCCGCGAAATGGTTCCAGTAAAGGATGGTACGGCAGTGTTTGCTTCGCGCTCGACTTGGCGGGGGCACTGCCGTGCCCCCAGATATATTGTAAACAGCAATTCAATGTTAACTTTAATTTGCACTTATTTAATTTCATTTGATTTAATGGATCTTGTTATCTGATAATAAAAAATGAATTATAATTCCTTATCCAGTCGAAGGGCAAATGATTTTAATTATCGCCTCCGTTGGGTTTGGGTTTACGATTCGGAGGTCGTGGGTTCGATCTCCAGCGGAGTACATGTAGTACTCGGTTTGGATGATGGTAGGGCATTTTAAAATGTTCGCCTGGCTAGCTACCACCATCTTATCTAAATCAACCGCCAAGCAGCAATGTTAATAGCATTGTTGTGTTCCGGTTGTGAGAGATAATATAGCCAGTCCCGCAAATGTGTTGGGGTTTCCGGGTCAGTACGCTTCCACCTTCGACCTCATCATCACTTAACATCAGGTGTGATTGAGGTCAAGTACGAATCCGTAGTGCACAAAAAAAAATATGACACATCTTGTACAGTCGGTAACACAATTAAGGTAGCAGGCTTAATTTAGTGATATAATATTTATCCAAAAAATAACAAAATCCAATCAAGATTTATAATTAGCTCCTAAGGTTCTCAAGTGGAGGTCAGAGCGATTTTTTTTATTTATTTCTGTATTTAAAAAGAAATTTTATTTTCGGTTCTGGTCGGAATAAACCCTCTTAAGTAGTAGCAATACAAAATATATATTCTCCATAAACTCTAATTTTAGCTTTTGCTACGAGAGCGGTAAACTATTTACAACTTTCTTTTAACACCAAAGGTCATTTAACTTGTTAATTGGATTTTTTCTCGTCTGCCTTTAGCACTAGGTACCTAGTAGATTACTTTGTGCTCTCGCTTGAAAACTCAACAGTTACTGCATCTATGTCGGTACACAAGACTTGGAAATTTTGTTGCAAAATTTTACCTACAAATGTTTTTTGATTTGTGTATAGTTGTTTTTAATGGATTTTTCAAAAATAAACGTTTTGAAATTGCTGTCTGAAAGTGTACCTTGTATCAGAAAATTCAGAAAAATATCACGAATATTATTTTTTTTATGTTTATTGTCACAACATTATTTGCGCAATATACTTAACATTAGGTACTTACATTAGTAAATACACATAGGACAATACCACTTTTCTGACAAAAGGATCTGGTTCAGCATAATGCTGACAGAGACTGGCTGCTGCTCAGCGCTGGTTTTCAACCAGACCCCCTTATTGAGTTTACTAGTGGACGTTTTATATTATTTAATTGTAACTATTTATTATATTTCGGACACTTACACTAATTACTAAGTCCCAAACTATGCAAAGACTGTATTGTTGATATTGACAACGAATAAACATCCATCCCAAATGCGCTGGTTTGAAATAATAATAATAAATAAATATCCTTAGACATACACACAGCGCCATCTAGTTCCACAGTAAGCAACTATAGGCTTGTGTTGTGGATACTAGATGGTTGATATATTATATAAATACATTTTGTTTTGTAAATAAATACTTATTAAAAATGAAAACATCCATAACTCGGATACACATTCGTATTCATCACATAAACATATGCCCCTAGCGGGATTCGAACCCACGACCTGTTGGTATAATGGTCAAAGATTTTAACCACTACACCAAAGAGGTCGTCAATATACCAAACATTAGCATTTGGGTGTTCCAAACATTAAAAGATTGATCAAATTAAATCAAATATAGTATTTATTAATTCAAACAAATGGTACATTGAAACATAAAGTTAATATAATAATATTATATTGCAACTGTAATTCTAGTGCCTGAACTAGGAAAATCCTCGGTTTATGCGAAGCTAGGGCTTCGATAAGTTATATTTATATATATTATTATATAATTATATAATAATATAATTATGTATAGGTACAAACTAAAGAACTTCGGTGGCTAAGCGGTTAAGACGCAGTCTCCCAATTTGGGAGGTCCGGGTTCGATTCCCAGGCAGGTTATGTACCAATGACTTTTAAAATTTAATTTAATTACTTATGTGCATATGCGACTGCTCTTAAAAACCGTTAAGGAAAACATCGTGAGGAAACCTGCCTGCCTGAGAAGTAAAAATTCAAAGGCTTGTGAAGTCCCCAACCTGCATTGGGCCAGCGTGGTGCACTATGGCTCCATACTCCCTCATTATACGAGGGAAGGCCTATATCCCTGCAGTGGATGTTTACGAGCTGATGATGATAATGATGACAAACTAAATATCTATAAATAAAGTAGGTATACAGAATAAATTTATGCTTAAAGACTACTTCAAGACAGTCACAGTTTAACCGATACACTTCTCGCCGAAAATTAAATTTCCATCCACATCACCTGGATGAGTGGAAGTCTACCACTGTACGTTTCTCAAGAAACTTCTTACCACGTACAACCAGCCTGTGGAACGGACTTCCGGCAGCGGTATTCTTGAACGAGTACGACATTGAAACCTTCAAGAAACGAGCCTACACCTTCCTCAAAGGCCGGCAACGCATCTGTGACCCTTTTGATGTTGCGGGTGTCCATGGGCGGCGGTGATTGCTTTCCATCAGGTGACGCGTATGCTCGTTTGCCGCCCTCTCATGTCAATAATTTCGCTGTAACCAAGTTTAATGCTTGAAACAATACGTCAGTACGCTTCCACCTTCGACCTCATCTTCACTTAACATCAGGTGTGATTGAGGTCAAGTACCAAACCGTTGTGCATAAAAAAATAATAAAAAAACAGGCGGGACTTTACGAAAACCTAACATAAACCATGGATTCTTTAACTTGCCGACTACATTATAAAACAAATGCAGACCTTTAAAATTAATACAGCTCCTTCTGGAAGTGAAATATTCTTAAGTAATTTTAACACGTCCTTTCAAACTCAAAAGAAGGTGCCACAAAGGCGTTAAAACTTAAGCGTAAGTTGGCAACATAAGTTATTATACTTGCATGCAGTTTGCGCTGCGGTTTTTGATGAGAAGCCACGTCAAACTTTAGTTTAACTGATGGTTAACTGTGGCTTACTGAACTTCAGTTTACCGTTACGGTTAGAAACTGAGTTATATTTCAGCCTACCGCATAAATAATAACGTTAGCTTGAAACTGGGTGCCTACATTTTGACCCTTGCCCTTATGTTGTAACAAGTTTCTCTAGACAGTCTGCGGCCTCTCTAGATGATCAGATGAACAAGGTGCATCTGAGGGACAAGTTACGGCATTGGTGTCGATTCGGATGTCCACCAACTAAACTAAACTAAAACCAGTTTTGGAGTGGTGCCGTCGCATCGTACTGTTCCAGAGCGAAAGAGACAGTGCTACTTTAAAACTGGTTTTAGTTTAGGTTAGTTTGGTTGGTGTACATCCGAATCGACACCTTTATCTACAGGGTGAATTTGATCTTGATTATTAACAATTTTCCCTAAGGAAGCACAGTCGAATTCGATCGATTTATACAACTTTTGTGTTGAAATCCATTAACTTTCGGTTGATGACTCCACTCCTGATTACGAACAACTTTCCACTGGGAACTGATTGAACTTCCAAACTGCATACTGGTTTCAGAATGGTTTACTTTGTTTTTTTTTTTTTTTTATTTTTTATAAAAACTGGTTTCGCGTTTGACTACAATCTCACCTGATGGAAAGTGACGATGTAGCCGAAGAAGTATCACGCGCACCCAGTAAATGCCTATTCACTCTAGACTTGAAGATCCCAAGGTTGTAAGTGTCGGGAAAAACCGACGCGGGCAGTGAGTTCCATACATTAGCAGTAAGTAAAGAGTTTTGTACTTCGTAAGAGTAATCGACAATTTTTTTGATCAAAATCAGCTGTGGTTGCGTGGGGAAAGTTATTCGTAATCGGGAGTGGAGTCATTAGTTAATGAGAATTACACGAATTCAAATTCACCCTGTATATGATGTCAATACAAGAAATAAAGATAAACTTGCAGGTCACATAAGTCGCCTCCGCAAAGTCAGTAATTCATTCAAAGGGTTATGTATACGCTTTTTCAATAAGGTCCCAGTTGATATACAAAATCTTCCTCTCGATAAATTTAAAGATACTATAAAACAGAAACTAATTAACAAAGCATATTATAAAATATCAGACTATTTAGATGATAATCATCCCTGGACATAATCAGATTGTTCGCATGCCAGGCTATTTCACGATTAATAATGAAATATAAAAACCTTTTTGTAATATAAAAACCTTTATGTAAAATCAAAGCCTGATTTTAAAAGAGCAACCCTTCGAGTTTCTTGCTTGTTCTTCTCAGGGGAAAATTGCATTTTGAACAAGCAGTAGCTTAAAAAATGTAAAATTGACTATTTTAAGTGTACTCTGTGTACCTACAAAATAAAACATTTTTGACTTTGACTTTGACTTTGACTATCAATGTATAGCTATTTTCATATTTTTCATTCACATACATACGTAACGACTTTTATCCCAAATGGTGTGGTCAGATATATCCCAAACATGAGTTGCAACCGATGCCTTAGTTATCTAGCGCGACATAAACGTTTATCGCGCCCATCATGCTACGAGTGCAAGTGTGATTGAGGTCAAGTGCTTACCTGTTGTGCAATAAAAAAAAATATGGAAAAAACTGTATTTTTTCGTTAATTTAGATGTTTATCCGCATTGCTTTCCTTGCGTCTGTAGAATCAAAGTATAATAAACGTGTCACCCCCAGAAACTCGAAATAACTTGTGACAAGTCGTGTGACGTTGAGTGGCAGGTCGTTGAGCGACACTTGGGAGTTGGTGTTCCATATTCGTGGATTTTTTTTTTATAGGATATTTCGAAATTCGTCGCAATTATAGCTTACTTTTATAATATTATGCTTGAGGCGATCTCGTCTTTCTTTTAACCCCCGAGACCGAAGACGACGGCACGTTGATATAAAATATTATATGTGTGTGTGTCCAGTCTTTACATACATGATGTCACGTCCTTTATCCCAAATGGGGTGGTCAGAGATATTCCAAACAAAACGTAAAAAGTTTAATGTTTGAAACAACATCCACGGTTCACCTTATGAAATCGCTTCATCGGGATAAAAAAATATCCTATGTCTCAATCCAGGGTATGTTCCACCTACGAGTATATACCAAATTTCATCCAAATCCATTGATCAACAAATAAACAAACAAACATCCAAAGTTTCGCAATTAGAATAACTAAGATTAGTATGATACAGAAATACACACGTTAGCCCATCGTCGTTGAAACGTGCAAATCTTTAAATGTTTTTTGGTGGAAAGTTCTATAGTCGCCTTTTACGACACGGTTTGACGAAGAAACGGGTTGACTCTATTCTATAAACCACACGGCACTGTGTCCAGTATTTGTCGGGATATATTAGGACCTTACCTATGAAATTGGCGTTTTGTATGAAGAATTTCATTAAGACTGTTTTCTCTATACAAACATTTTTGAAATTTTTTTGGGAACGGCAAATCCAAATTTAGGTAAACTTTATGTGTATTATCGGATAACATTAAGTTAAATGTAGGCAGTGTTAATTTTTAAAATTAACCGCTTTATAAAAGTTTCTGCGAATCTAAGAAATTATATGGGAAGCTCATGAAAAGAGCTGTGTTCAAGTTATTTTTATTATGTGATTTGGGACTGGCCCCCAAATAAGATGGGGTTTCCGGGTCAGTACGCTACCACCTTCGGTCTCATCTTCACTTAACATCAGGTGTGATTGAGGTCAAGTGCTAACCCGTTGTGTAAATAAAAAAGAAAAAAAAGAGTAATGTTTAGAACAACCAAACGTTAATGTTTGGCTTATTAACCACTCCACATGGGATAAAGGTCGTGACATTAAATAGATTTAAACCACAATTATACGGAAATTTTATACCAAAGGCTATTATCTAAATACGGCTCTATCTAGATGATAAGAAGGAACGGACATGAACCACTCGGCGATATTCAGTCTATTACGTTCTAAAGGAGGAAGTTCTCAACTCGGCCGTTTGTATGTTTTTTTTTCTTTGTCGAATCATATTATAATACTACTTATTTAAAAAGAGCAACCCCTGAGTTTCTTGCTCATTCTTTTCTGGGGAGTCTGCCTTGTGAATAAGCGATAATTGTATGTCATGTATTTATTTTTCATTCTTACAAATGTTATTAAAAAACGTACTTACAATAATTATGGTAGTTGACAATCGTTTGTTTACGTAACTTATTTGTGAGAATTTGGCCTCCTATAAAAATATAATGCTGGCACGGGAGGTACCTAATCCAAAAGACTCACCTAAACTTGAGCATCCCAGGAATCCTGATTACATTGACATTATCCCTTGCTTTTTTCTATTCAATGAACTTAATTAAATGTTATCCATATAACTGTATCTCCATTAGGCACCTCGTTAATTCCCATTGATGTCTATCTTTTTCAGGTCGGCGATTATCCGCATTATCCATTAGTTTGTACCGAAATATAGCCTTTAATTATAAAGAGTCAGAGTTCATAGGGGTTATCGTAGAAATGAGTTATTCTGATCATTCTGCCTCAGCTAAATCCTAATTATACAGGATATAATAGGCATGATTTACGCCACCATCAGTTCCAAGTTATTGACCAGTTAGTATTACGTCAACATGATGAAGTGTAAGACTTGATAAGGACGTATTATTGGGGTTTCACATGACGTGATTTACTTGTATAGCAACCGGCCAAATGAGGTAGTCGGTAAATGGATTATGTTCTGAGGGCGGAGTGTGAGTTTTGTTTCGACTTAACTTTACTAACGCGTTCACGTTTACGTGACGATTTGTATGGAGTAATGTGCAGCGCCTCTAGCGGATAGTTTACAAAACGATTTTTTCATAGGGACTTTTTTTTTAACGCGAACGCGATGGTAAAGTTTAAAAACGAGACAAAACTCACACTTCGCACACTGTATCAGCCTCATTATTCTCAATTTAAGTAAAATTAAATAAGAGCGATTGGAACTGACTGAGGAGCTCATAAATAGTGTGTAAATATAGTCAACGGTGGATACGTTTAAATTGTATAAAAATGTTAGCTTTTTTTTTATGCACGACGGGTTCGTACTTGACCTCAATCACACCTGATGTTAAGTGAATATTAGGTCGAAGGTGGAAGCGTACTGACCCGGAAACCCCAACACATTTGGGGGACTGGCTATATCTTATCTCATGACAACTGGAACATAACAATGCTATTAACATTGCTGCTTGGCGGCAGATTTAGATACGATGGTGGTAGCTAGCCAGGCGGACATTTAAAATGCCCTACCACCAACCAAACCGAGTACTTAAACATGTATCCCGCTGGGGATCGAACCCGCGATCTCCAAATCGTATACCCAATGTTGTTTTCATTGAGCCACGGAGGCGGTTATTTATTTAAATTGAATAAAAATGTTAGCTCAATGCTTTGTTTTTAATCCACAATGGAAAACGACGTCGTTTATGTGTGTGTCCAGCATTTGTCTGGAAATATCTCGGTAATGCATGGTCAGACTTGAGTGCGGATTTTAAAAAGCTTAATTTTAAGTCACATTTAATTTATAAATGTTTATTTATCATATAAAGTATATAGAAAGTATCATATAACATTACATATTGACGACCGGTTGGTGTAGTGGATAGTGATGCTGTCAGCGAAATCAACGGTTGCGGATTTCTAATTCCGCGAGGGATAAAATAATTGTGTGATGAATATGAACATTTATTCCCGAGTCATGGATGTTTATATAAACATTTATGTATGTTTATCCGTTATCTAGTATCCATAGCACAAGCTCTGCTTAGTTTGGGACTAGATGATTGGTGTAATTGTCCGAAATATTTATTTATTTTTATAAAAAAAATATATAAAGCTATTACAAACCAACAAATTTATATAAATATGCCAAATTTCAGATAAATCATATACCAGGAAATGGCTGAAAAATTGGTTCGAAAAATTTGAAATGGACAACTTACATTCGAACATTGCAAACTAAATAAAAGCTTATAAAACGTAAAACAAATGAGGCAAAGACTTTAAAGCTTATATTGACTGTAACAGGTACACATTGGATTACAATGAAGCGGGCAAAACAGAAAACACTAACTAAAAATATTTTTTTTTTACAAAAGGTAATCATGACAAGGTTGTGTAAATTTAAAAGCCACCAAAAAATTCAATTTGGACAAAATTCCTCTCAATATTTTCGACATTCGCGTCCATTATTTTTACCCGTCGACGTCCTTGTACGTGCAAAAACACTTTTCAATAAATTGAATTCGTTTGTTCCCATAAATACGTTTAAAGTTGTGTTAAGCGGTTGTCCCCTTTCGATGGACAATCTGTTCTGTCCATTAATTGGACTTTGAATTAGTATCACCGTCTTTTCTAGCATTATTGTATTACAGTCTGAACGGCAAGAGAGCCAGTAAAATTAGCGGTGTCTCGGTGAGACATTAATAAATGAATGAATGGACGAATGAATGAAAGAATGAATGAATGAATGAATATTTAAATATTTCGGATACTTACACCAATCGTCTAGTCCCAAACTAAGCAAAACTTGTGCTATGCATACTAGATAACGGATAAACATACATAAATATTTATATAAACATCCAAGACTCGGGAATATGAATATGAATGAAAGAATAAATAAATATCTTTGCACATACACACAGCGCAATCAAAATCTGGTTGTAGTTTATCAACCAGATGGTTGATAAACTACACAAATACATTTTTTTTTGTAAATAAATACATATACTATAAAGAAATATTGCTTTCGAGTTTTACAACTTTTCTGTTACAGGTGCCCTTTAAACGCCTATTCATTCCTTATTTTATCTATCCTCGTCACTTCACTCGTCTCGTAATTCTCATCTCTGCATGCAATTTTCTATCATCCGTTTTCTTCATTCGCAAATATACATGAACCCTAAACTCATAACTCTCCTTTTTTTGGAACAGTCGTGCAAAAATAATAATTTTTATTTTTAATAGTAATGCGATTGGTATCAATCAATCAATCGTTTATTTATTATAAAATCTTCGGAGGTTATAAGCAAGATGTTGTCTCCAATTTCGGCTTGAGATGTCTTTTAGGTTACACCTTGTACATCCGTTTAAAATTTTTCAATAATTCTAATATTAACGAAATAAACGTATGGACATGCCTACATTTTTTAACCGGTTCCATGGCTCATAGCTAGCTAGCTCAACATAGCTAACATAACATAGCTACCACCATCTTATCTAAACAGCAATATTAACAGCATTATTGTGTTCCGATTGTCAGAGATAAGATAGTACTTCAAATAAGATGGATTTTCGGGGTCAGTACGCTTCCACCTTCGACCTTCACTTAACATCAGGTGTGATTCACGTTAATTTCTAACCTATTGTGCATAAAAAAAATACATTTCCATCCTGTATATTATCCGATAGATAGACCTTGTTAGCAACTGACCACTCGTAGTAGCAGATAGTAGGTCACAGCTCGTACTCGTATTTCTTTTTTAAAGGGAATCAAATAAGCGGACAAAGGATACCTACAACAAGGCTAAAGTGGAAAGTAATAAATCAAATTGTAACTTAACACAATATGTCCTCTTCCAACTTCCAATACTCCGCGAATTGTGGGGGTTATTTTTCGTCGGCCGCGAAACTTTGTTTTCTAGGACACAGAATTTGTATGATATTAAATTCCATGTTGCCCCACTCCTGGATATTATAAAGTTTTGTCGTTCCTTTTCATGTATTCCGAAGGTAGTTTTATATTTCGGCAATTCGGTACACGTTTTGTTCACGAATTTGTATTATGCCTTCTGGTACCAATTAGTCATGCGATGGTGAAGGATTAGTTTATCACGAGTGACGAATTTAATTCGTGCCAATTTACCACTTTGATGTTTGATGAAAGTCGGTTAAGCCGTTTCGAAACTATAGCTTCTAACACAGTTTTTGATGTATCCGATGATATCACAGTCTTTCAAAAGTTTTCTAATTTTCAATTTATTTATAATTAAGATCAAACATACGAGTACTGTTTAGTATTGTATATTTATAACCCATAATAATAATTGTGATTGAGATCTTTTCTTTAATTTTGCACATAGTTAAGTGTCCCGATCGAAGAGATGGCGCCACACGTTCTAAACTGGACTCGAAACTCTGATAATCGCACATGGTGGTGTACGGCTAGATGAACGTCTAACCTCAATTGTGATCGCCGGTCTGCATCTAATGCGTGTTGCATCGACTATTAATTCGTTAAATCTATGTAAACCCTATAAACTATATCATAATCCTGAAGCTGGCAGTGTATGTATGTATAGTGTGGTGTATGGATTAATATAATTGTACAATAACTGTAATTACGGAGTTATAATTGAAGTTAAGCGACCGGGATCCGATGAGAAGGAGAACACGAGCCCACAGCTGATGAGTGATGCTTTTATCATGTGTTATCTAATTGAGGAGATCTATAATCGTAATTAAGCAATAAATACAATATATATTTTGCCAATTATTGGTCCTACACAGTTCACTAATTTATCTAAGATTAATACAATTTTTCTAAACAAGTACGTTATTAATCATGGAGACCACACTTTTCTGCTGTTCTTATACAACATAAATTGAATTGAATTAAATCGAAAACGAATACTGCTGTACAAGTATTCTCAATGGAGTTCCATATGTATATGAACAAGAACAAATATAACGCACATATATAAGGTATTTCCAAGCTTAACATAACTTACCGACTACCTACATATATCAGTCGGCAGGTGTCATCCCAAACCCGGCATTTCCCGTTTGTTCACGATCCTAACCTCTCCAGGGACATCCTTGTGGACATTTAAAGTTTCCCGGATTTTGGATCCCACTTAATCTAACTATTGTTTGGTCACTAGAGATGTGGTTAGAATGTTTGTGGCTATGATATGTACGAGTATCCTCATTTTAATGTACGCAATACACAATACTTTATTGGTTTTCCACGATACCGTTAAGTGTAACAATCACTTACAGGTAAACACCAAATGCACTAACAATACCTACTAACAACTAATTCAACACTTCAGAAGGTCTTAAATTATTCTATGATTCTAGTGTGTTAGAGAATCTAAAGCTGCTCTGTAGAACTTAGCAATGAATCAAAGTGCACATCCGTTTGATCACTGCATGTATTTAATATCTTGCTTAGCCTGGAGTTTGGTGAACTACCCATGGTAGTATTAACTAAATCATCATGGACCCTGTTGGGCAATCATTTGAAGAGAGGACGACTTATAGGAGAACAAAGTTAACATATTTAGAATAATTAACCAACTAAATGTAACCTAAGTAGTTACTGGTCCTTTTTAATATAAATTGTATTCGTTAGTTAGATTATTATAATAATCTAAATCTAAATCGACAATTTTGTAATAACAATAATATATAGGTAATATTATATTTACTTCTATATACTTTACAATATTGAACTTCTCGAGTGGAGACCATGCACCGGCAAGCACAGCGTCCACTCATAAGGTGGACAGACGACCAGATAAAGATTGGGTAAACGCGCTGGATGCAGGCTGCTTCCAACCGGTCACTCTGGAATTCTATGGAGGAGGTCTATGTTCAGCAGTGGACATGCTGTGATTGATATGATGATAGAATAGATAATATAAGTATCTTATACATTTAGCGTCTTACCGTCTTATTCATAAAAGTTTACAAACGCTTTATAAGGCTGTTTTAGTTAAAGTATGTTTTGTCTTGTCGTTCATAAGGAAATTTTGTAATGAAAGAAAGTGACAAAACATACTTTAACTAAAACAGGCTTATAAAGCGTTTGTAAATTTTTATGAATAAGAGGGTTAATGTATTTGTCGCAAATAGCGATAAATTTGCGATAGAATTCATTATTCGAGCGGTCAACTGACTATCATAGTACGCAGTTAATGTGAAGTAAACCTGATGGCGCTGGTATCGCCGGAAATGGCGCGGTGACGACGTTAACAGTTATATTAGGTCTTCACATCGAAAATGGGACACACTTTGCTACCAGCGGTCGAAGGAGTCGGACCACCACTGGACACATCAACGACTCTGAGTGACTCTGATTGGTGACTATCACTGATGCTTGAAGAATCCGGTGAGTCGTTACTGAATAAGACTTTGACCATGGAATTTGAGCAAGGAGGAACTATACACAAGATACGGCTGAGTTCCACAGAGTGCACGCCGGGGCCAAGTTGTATGGCACGAGGGGCGTGCACATGTTTTCTCTTCAACAGAAATCATCTCAGGTGCCATGATTATAATCGAAGGTGAATGCGTTGTCGATTTGCCTATCGTAGCTTGCAATAGTATTGCCATTGCCCGAGCCACCCTTTACCACGCGACTGGCACCATCCCGGTCGCTAGCAACGCCCACCCACACGTCCATCTCCGACATATTGTTGTTTAAGAAATAATTTTGATTTGTTGTAGTAAGTAACACATGACATAACGACATGGAATTTCACTCCCACCGATTCTCCAACATCAATTTTATGATATTTCCTGTAATTTATAGTACTCTCGGAAGACTTCCACAGTAATTATAACACCACAATACCCTTAGAAGGTCAAACACGTTTAAAAGGTTTCGACTTCACAGCGGAGATTTTGATCCTCCATTTACAAGTACCATTTTCTCAGGATCCCTGGCAACCTGTTCGATGGCTCATACTCCAGATCTTCCTAAATAAGATGTAGCGGAGTATTAAATATTAATGTAAGTTAAGTAAACAGAATTCGTTATCATATTCAGAGACGGCGAAGTATTCTTTTGATTTTCGTTATTGGACGATGATTCTACGTAGTCATATCTCTTGGTGGAAGTAATTGAGACTTGCTTGTCATTCTTCCCTTTATTTATACAATGTGTCCCGGAGAGAAGTGACCAGCGGGCGTAGTTTGAAAATTTATACAAAATTATCGATAAAACATTTAAATTTAGAGACCTAACTGCTTTTGTTTTTTAAAAATTGTTAATCCTTTTTTTTTAATAGACATGTCTGACCTTCTGCACTATTTTAGTCATAATTTCTTTGTTTTTACGTCTTTCCCAATTCTTTTTTTTTTAATTCAGTGCTGTTATTATTATTCATCAAATTAAGTTATGAAAATTATCCCAAAACAAATAAATAATTTATTAAAAAAGAAATAAACTTAAAATTCGACCAACAAAACTGTATTTCTTTAAGTTTAAAAATAAAAAAACGAAAAATGTCCCTATAACATCATGTTTTTTTTTAATTATTATGATACTACATGATATTCTCTAAAATATCCTCGAACAATGTTTTATGTTATTTCAAATAAATGTGAACGTACGAGACATTGTAATTGACCTTTTATGCTCCAGTAACTAGATAGAGATAAGTTTAAAAAAATGAAAGTAATGTTTTAAGCAGTTTATTTGCACATTTAAGTGTTTTGTTATTACAATGAATCATTTTGATTTTAACATGATAGTTTAATAATAAATAAAAGATACTTAATTTGTTAAAATGGTTGTTTATTAAGAAAAATCAGGTAATTAATTAATTATGTTTTCAAAATGACCGCCGTCAGCGGTTATGCAGGCCATGTCTATTATTACTGTTTTCTAACTAACCCTATGGGTGACTGGAAAAAATTCCTCTATGGGATAAGTCCGCCGTTGTACTAAATTTCTGTATCAATGCTAAATTAATGTATTGCCTTTTTGTACAATAAAGCGTTTACAAACAAACAAACAAAGCGTGTTTGATCGAATAATTTCGTATCTCCCATATGACTCCCATCTACACAGCCTTGAACACCGACGGAAAGTCGCATGCCTTTCAATCTTCTATCGGATATATTTCGGAGAGTGTGCTGAAGTACTGCATGAGTTGATCCCGCCCTCCCCCTTTCTTATATCGAAATTCAAGACGTACCGCAGGATATCACCCGCACTTAGTTGACGTGCCATTTATAAGGACCAAGCGTTTTAGGTCTTCGTTTCTCATGCGCACGGCTAAGGAGTGGAACGCATTGCCTCCGTCTGTGTTTCCAATAGCATATAACCCGCAGCTCTTTAAAGTCAGGTTAAATAGGCATCTTCTGGGAAAGCTCGTTCCATCGTAGACCTTATCTCGACATTAGTCCAGATTAAGGTCAAGAGCGATCCCATTCTAATTTTTTTTTCAATAGACAAAATATCCGTACCAATCAGAAAGCACCCTTCCATTGATCAAATGACGACACTCAAGGCCAATGTAAGCACTTCGTCAATTCATCCTTTAGCTTGGTTTGATTAAAATTATAGTGTCACACCATTAATTTGTTTCCCGAAACTTCTAAGGCCCCAATAGTTTAGGAATTTGAGAATTAATCTAAAACATCTTTCACAACACTAAGACCCGTATTAATAAGCCATTCTCAAGATTGATAACAGTTTTGTGCTCGGTCGGTGTTTACAGTTATTTGAGAACTGAAATAAAATATCAGTGTTCCTGACACTTTCTCTATATTTAACCCTTCAAAAACGAAGTCCGTATTTGTTTTGAAAGGTTTTGTTAACCCTACATTGAGGTGTTCCTAACAATGTATATAGAGGCACGATCCCTCCCGTCTATTCCATAGTTTTTGTTATAAGAATAATCGGATTAAGTTTTGGGAACATGCCAAAAGATGGTTATGATAATACTTGATTCAGCTTTCTACGTGATGCGTATGTTGGCGATGTATACATATAGCTGTGTCGACCGGTAGACTATCTCTACAAAGTGTACTTAGTGAGGGTAAGTGGAAAAAATATCCGCTTTTCCATCGCTAGGGATTGGTAACACGTTACACTGTAGGTAAAAATGCTCTAGACTAGAATATTAGGTCCTTACCTATGAAGTTGTTTTCTCCATACAAACATTTTTGATTTTTTTTTTTTGGGAACGGCAAATCCAAATTTAGCTAAACTTTGTGTGTATTATCGGATAACATTAAGTTAAGTATAAGCAGTGTTAATTTTTAAAAGTAACCGCTTTATAAAAGTTTCAGCGAATCTAAGAAATGATTATGGGAAGCACATGAAAACAGCTATGTTAAATTTTTTTTTATTATGTGATTTAGCCCAGAAATTAAAAAATATGTCATATAAAACCTTGAAAAAATATTCCAGTTTACAAATAAAAAACAAATTTGGATATAGCTTTGATAATCGCAGGAATTGATACATATGATTAACGAAGAAAAAAAACTCCAATTTCATAGATCCAAGACCCAATATTAAAATCCAAAAGGAGGGTAATGTTTTTCGAGTGTATGTAAATATATACCTATGTATGTATGTCCGCTCCTTTATCGCATCCTATAGCCTAAACGCCTTGACCGGTTTCGAAGTGAATGATGTCGTTAGATTCGTCTTGGTATCTGGAGTGTCATAGGATACATTTTATGGTAAAAAATCCAACATGGCGTCCGCGAAGCTCAAATTATGCTGTCGGATTTATTGGTTTTTAAATACTTAAATAGTTATTCGATATATAAACGGGTTTTCAATGACATAACTTTAATAAATAAATAAATATCTTTTGACATATACACAGCGCCATTTAGTTCCACACTAAGCAACTAGGCTTGTATCATAGATACCAGACGGTTGATAAACTACACACGTACTTTTTTTTTGTAAATAAATACATATATAAATTATGGATGTTATTCATTTATATATGTATTTATTTATAAAAAAAGTATGTGTGTAGTTTATCAACCATCTGGTATGTATAATACAAGTCTAGTTGCTTAATGTGGAACTAGATGGCTCTGAGTGTATGTGCAAAGATATTTATTTATTAGATATAAAACGTCCATAACTCGAGAACACGTGTCTGTATTCATCATACAAACATGCCCCTAGCGGGATTCGAACCCGAATAAGGATTAAACATGTAGATACACGTGTACTTAGGGCATTTTTTAGATATTTTTATTCATTAATATTAACTTATTATTAATGAAATCACTCCCTGGTTTATTAATTTGTGGCATTAATTATAACACGGGCAGAAATAGTTGATCTAAGTTTAATCCTGCACCATTATTGTCTGACTTTTATGGAAAGGACTGTATCGCCAACTGCCAAATCCGACCAATAACGAAGGCGGTTGCAAAGTTCAATTTAAACAATTATCTCTAATAAGCTCTCGCTGTTCTAAGTTTCGCAATGAATATCTTATCTCAAATGACCAATCCTAGAACACGTTTGCTTACTTTCCATCGAGTCTGCAACCTTTTTGACCGCCTCCATGGAATATAAACAATTATAGGGTTTACAAATCAGAGGTCGGGGGTTCGATCCCCAGCGGGGTACATTAGTACTCGGTTTGGTTGGTTGTAGGGCATTTATTTATCCATCTTATATACATCTTATCCAAGTCTACCGCCAAAACAGCATTGTTAATAATATTGTTGTGTTCCGGTTGTCAGAGATAAGAAGTGAGTCCCCCAAATAAGATGAGGTTTCCAGTTCCACCTTGGGCCTCATGTTCACTTAACATCAGATATGATTGAGGTCAAGTGTTAACCCGTTGTGCTAAAAAAATAATAATAATTCAAAAATAATATAACAAATATGATTAATACGCGTAGTATCCCACGCGTTTATACGAAGCGTCTAAATCAACTCACTTCTTCGGTCTGCTGTCCTAGTCTGCATTTTCCCTTAGATCCTTTGTTGGCTTGCAGCACACGCTTCCTCACAATACAATATCGAGGTCACTGCTTCGGTGCTATTCAATTTTGAACCTTACTTCAGAAAGATTACAGTTTCATTCCGTAATATACCCAAAACATTTCATTTGCTGTAACGAATATTTAAATACGCATATAAATTGGGGTCTTCAATGAAGTTTTTTGTGCATGATAATCGACCACATCAACGTACTTCGCAAATGCGAACTTTCGCAGTAAAGAACTTTCGCGACAACGTACTTCGCAATGGAGAACTTTCGCAGTAACGTATATCGCAGTAAAGAACTTTCGCGACAACGTACTTCGCAATGATGAACTTTCGCAGTAACGTATATCACAGTAAAGAACTTTCGCGACAACGTACTTCGCAATGATAAACTTTCGCGGTAACGTACATGGCAGTAATGAACTTCGCAACTATGGTTTACACTCGATTGTATTATATATAATTTGAGTTCGTTTATTCTTTCTTTGAGCTCCGTAGATAGCCTACCGTCTCCACCGTGTACCCTCGTTTCATGGCTTTTAATAATATACATAAAATTAATCGTAGGCCTTCCTTATTTAATAATTAGGGTATTACGCGGGTCATGAGGATCCTCTTGAAAAATATACGGCTAAAAAGCCGTGAAAATCGGTGTTGTAATAATATACGAACCTTGTAACTGTGTTTGAACAGTTTTGGTTACTGTGAAAGAAAAGGAAATTGCCATTCGGGCTTTGAGTCCAGTCAACAGTTTCCAGTAAGTGCACGGATGTTAAGTTTAGATATTATTCAGCGTTGATATGCAGTTTGATATAATAAATAAATATCCTTAGACATACACACAGCGCCATCTAGTTCCACAGTAAGCAACTTAGGCTTGTGTTGTGGACACCAGATGGTTGATATACTACAAAAATATTTATTTTTTTTGTAAATAAATACTTATCATGAATGAAAACATCTATAACTCGGGTACACATGTCCGTACTCATCACACAAACAATATGCCCCTAGCGGGATTCGAACCCGCAACCTTTGGTATAATGGTCAAAGATTTTAACCACTACACCAAAGAGGTCGTCAGTATACCAAACATTAGCATTTGGGTGTTCCAAACATTAAAAGATTGATCAAATTAAATCAAATATAGTATTTATTAATTCAAACAAATGGTACGTGCATTGAAACATAAAGTTAATATAATAATATTATATTGCAACTGTAATTCTAGTGCCTGAACTAGGAAAATCCTCGGTTTATGCGAAGCTAGGGCTTCGATAAGTTATATTTATATATAATATATATTATTATATAATTATATAATAATATAATTATGTATAGGTACAAACTAAAGAACGTCGGTGGCTAAGCGGTTAAGACGCGGTCTCCCAATTTGGGAGGTCCGGGTTCGATTCCCAGGCAGTTAGCAACTCTGACCACTAGTCAGAGTTGCTAACCACTACACCAAACAGGTCGTCGAGTGAATATGAATTGTACATTTAGAAAACCCTCGGAAACAAACTGAACTGTGTTGAATACTAATCAAAAATGGCTAAGAATCTGTCGCATCATTCAGTCTTTGACATAAAAAACTGCTCACAAATCGGACCACGCATTACTGAGATACGCCCGGACAAAGACTGGACACACACACACACACACACACACTCACACACAAACGCCGCGCGGTAAAATTTTGACAATGAAGTCGGTATTGAGTAGTACAGTCAGTTGAAACTAAAAGTATACCCTCATCTATTTTGCAAAGAAAATCACTCGTGCACTCGTGGCGTAGCCGCATTCGCTATTCGTTTGCGGTTAGCGAAGTTAAGCAATATCTAATCAAATCAAATCAAAATATTTTATTTCATAGGATAAAATTATCACTTGAAAACGTAACTATTAATATTACATTTAAATTTACTGCTCATTCACAAAGCCGACTCCCCAGAGAAGAAAGAGCAAGAAACTTTAGGGTTGCTCATTTAAACAGATTATGGGTTACAATTTGTGATTTTATAACTATATGAATAATAAGACAGCTATGTCCATCTGACGCGATCAGTCCTTGGATGGATGACCACCAGTGGCATTTTAATATGAGTGTTTCCATGCTTTGGAGGGTAAGTTATATTGTGGGTCCCGGTTGTTTTCAATTGAGGGTAGTCGTTAAACCAAGTCGGTGGACTACAGATGTGGCTTAAAAACATTGACTGTCAGATGGTCCCTGTCCGACAGAAATCCACTGGGCCCGCGTGGTGGATTATGAAGAAAGAAAGAAAGAAAGAAATTTATGGTTTACCCTCTCCCTGTGAGCAGGGACTGTGCCCCAATAGCGGAGACATGTAAGGTTGTTGATGAAGAAAATCAAGCCGGTGCGTAATGCAGCTTGCATGAGTACTGTCAGGACTTGAAATTTTGATACCCATGGCTTCTTTTGCCTTGCACAATATTTATATGGACGTATATCATATGTATATATATATATATACAGGGCGTCCCAAAGTTATGGGACATGAAGGGGAAGTACCTTAAATATTGTAGATAGTGAATTTTGCTCAAAGAAGACTTTATGTTATTTTTAAAAGTTAGTAATTCTGCATTCATAGATTTTCTAAAAATTACTTGCTTCGGCTGGGAATCGAACCGACTTAAATGTGAAAAAAAAAACACCCTACTTTTATGATGCCAATCGAAAGAATAGCTAAAAAATAATAACTCTGCCTAAGTAACATAGTATTTTAAAAGAAAGGAACAACATAAAATGATTGAGTCAAATTTCAAGAAAGTTATTTATTGCTAAAGTGATTTCTTCTTTTGGGGATACGTGAAAGATATGCTATACAAAAAGCGATACGAGAACGTAGGCGAGTTGCAAACAGAATTGTGCCATATCACATCGAGTGTTCACCATAAAATGATTAGAAAATCAACAGGCAGCGGGCTCATTAAAAGATTGGCGATTTGCGTAAGACAAGAGGGATCACATTTTGAGCATTTAATTAATTAATTTACAAAAAAATACCTACTTAATTGACTACGGCAGTTTCATGTATGTTTTTTATTTGATTAAAATGATTAATTTCACGTTGTTCCTTTCTTTTAAAATACTATGTTACTTAGGCAGAGTTATTATTTTTTAGCTATTCTTTCGATTGGCATCATAAAAGTAGGGTGTTTTTTTTTTCACATTTGAGTCGGTTCGATTCCCAGCCGAAGCAAATAATTTTTAGAAAATCTATGAATGCAGAATTACTAACTTTTAAAAATAACATAAAGTCTTCTTTGAGCAAAATTCACTATCTACGATATTTAAGGTACTTCCCCTTCATGTCCCATAACTTTGGGACGCCCTGTATATATATATATCTATATAACTAACTATCTAACACATATATAAAGAAAGAACATAGTACGAAAGTGATGTGATACACCTGTCTTAACTAACATCACTATATTTTGGGTGAACCTACTGACCTCTAAGATACAGGTAATTACTACCTAGTTTAGAGCTCAGCAGTCCAACCTTGCCTACTTGTTAAAGGACGTATCCAATAGATTTCTTTTTTTCTCTATAGATCTGTATAAAATGCTGTATGGAACTGTATAAAATGACGATGTAGCTGTTTATTGAAAATAAATTTATTATTATTAACACAATAGATCTAGCGCATTAGGTGTATACTTTTAGCCGCAGCTGACTGTACCAGTTGTGTACGGTATGAATTCACACTGTCCTCTATTCAGTAGTCCTTACAGTATAATCTAATTCTAAAACCTTCAACCTTCGGCTTCATGTTCACTTAATATCAGGTGTGATTGAGGTTAAGTGCAAACCCGTAGTGCATAAAAAAAATAATAAATAAATAAATAAAAGCCATGTTGTGAGTTTCTTTTTATCTCATTATTACAATTTTTGCTATTAGCACCTGCACTAGTAGCATGGCATGATAAACGTTTATGTCGCGTGAGATAATATTTGTCCTGCGCATTCGCTTATACAACTATTATAATACAAAATACAACTATCCCACTATTTTGGAGCAGGTCTGCGTGCCACTCCTTTACGTCTTCGTGCTCGGAGCTTAAATCAACCCCCCCAGAACAATAACTAACTATGCTCACCACTCTTCTGTGATTCGATATTTGCGAGAATACAATGAAGAATTTTCGGATTTGGACATTTTTCATCTGAGTCGTAATTAGTTCAAATCAGCAGTATTGAAAGCACTGACATAGATTAGGTAATTGTGTACACATGCACTCAACTCATACACACACATACACTCGCACATATTACTCTACATTTTCACTCTTCCTTAAAAAATAAAAAAATAAAAATAAAAATAAAAATACTTTTATTGTTCCTGTAATAGTATATAACAGTATTGAGGCATCCCCAGAGAGTAAAATATAATACTCGTGTTGGGGTTGACTCGCTCGTTCCCCGGACATAATTGGCGGAGCTTAGAAAAATAAAACTCTAACAAAAAAAAAAAAAAAACAAAAATTTAAACACAAAGAAAAGAAAAATACTCATTTTAAGTTTTCTAGTTAAACTTGCACGCACTAGTTAACAAATTTTAAACGCAAAATTTCCTTACACCCACAAACACAATAATTTGATGTCTCGATAGATAAGGTAACAAAATAAGCTATGAATAAACTTACTGAGATCTATTTTGGCTTTATTTAGAAATGTATACCTTATATTTTAAATTTGTAATTATGGCTGTAATTTCAAATAAATCATTAAATAAATTTCTCCTACTTTGCGCGCGACAAACGACGTCATGCTACGAGGGCAAGTATTTGGAATTGAAATCTACTTTCTCGGCCATTTTACTTATGCACTACACACAAGCACTCTAAAACTGCAAGTTGGATAATTCCACTTTTTTTTTCAACATTTCTCAGGTTTGTGACGTCACGTATTTCCCATTTGCACACATCGAAACACAAACTGAACGCCCAAGCGCGGCGCCGTGGTGTACGAACCACGGAATGCCCGGGGGCCTTATTAACGCATTCCCCACTTCCCACTGTGATTCACTGGCGTATTTCAAATGCGTCCTTTTGCGATGCTCAAGTGGTGAGAGCAAGCGGGAATGGAAAACCCATCAAGTGTAAGTGGAAATGGCAGTTCAAGGATTGCGAAGGATTTTTATTATATTTTGATACATATAAAGCACATGTTATTGAAACAATTTTCTGTAATGTTTATGTCGGGAAAACATAATGACTATAGGATAGTGTCAGTGGACCATGGAATTTGAGATACTACCTAGTGAAGGGTAAACGTAGAGCATGGCCCTCACGCCGTTCAACTCGGCTTTCGCATGCTATCAGGGGAATTCCTCCAAATTTGTTTACAATCCCTCCTGCTCACATTTCGTGATCCACAGTTGAGAAAATAATCGAATACACAAGTCATTTACACCACTATTTATATAGGTATATTGTATTTTGACGGTCGGCAGCAATCTGAACCCCTATTCACAGCGAGCACGCCTTATAACTACTGTCCACGTGCTTACGTACTTCCGGCTGTCCCGGCTGCTATCTAATTTCATAACATACTAGATCCATATCGTAAATATATCGCTAATTTATCGGTTGTGACGACATGTAATACTAGTTTTCCGCCCTCTGCTTCGCCTGCGTGGAATAACTTTAACGCGGAAATTTGTTTATCCCGCGGGAACTACTCACTTTATCGGTGTAAAAAAATATCCTATGTCTTAATCCAGGGTACATTCTACCGCAAATTTCATCCAAATCCGCTCATCCGTTTCGTCGTGATTGAGCAACAAACAAACATCCAAACTTTCGCATTTATAGTATTAGTTAGACTAGTTTTATTGAACAATTGATGTTTAAATGATCCCTCTCATGAGATCGCGAAATCTCGACGCACCGGTGTCTTGTTCTAATATGGCATTCACAATGCTTCGATACCAATCGGAATTCGATCCCATATTGGTTCGTGACATTCTCACTCGATAACTTTCTCAACCTCGCTCGCTTTCCTCAACCAGTATACGATAGACATATATGATCAGCATATAAGATGTGACCCGTGTCATCCGCATAACAGCGAATGTTGGTCACTCGCAACATAATATTGATATGCAATATGAACAGAATAGGCGACAGCACTAACCCTTGAGGTATGCCAACATTTATGGGTATAGTTTTAGAGCAATATTCATTAATAAAGGCTTTGATGAACCACTTACAAGTGTAAGTACCCTAAGTAGGGTAGTCTAAAGATGGTAACTTCGATTGAAGAGTATGCCATACCCGATCAAAGGCCTTTGATAAAACCTGAATGAGCATGAGAGCATGGAATATATAAATACGCTTTAACATGAAGAAAATGGAATGTTTTCTCTTAGCTAAGAAGAAACGAAACGATTTATTCTTTGTGGAAGACAGCATCAAGGATAAAGACAAAGTCAGGAACTATAGAAATTAAATAAAAAAAGAAAAAAAACTAAATAATAGAAGAGGGTGCTAATTTTAAAATAACGTACAGCGCTTAACACTTAACACTACGTAATCACGAATCTTTTTCAGTCGTGTTTTCAAATGCCTTTGTGGTATAAAACGTGGCACATGATTTATGTATGCGAATATTTTGAATACACACTTTGTAGTGTGGAAACATTCCTCAAAAAGCTTTTTATGTTTGACGTAGTGTTTTATTTTTAATAAAGTCTTGTGATCAAATTAACTTGTGTGTATATTTGAAAGGTGGAAGGGTAACGATGGAGGTTACACGTTTGACTATTTACAGCTAACTAAAGTCGTTATCATCGCCAACATTATCACAAGGTCTACACCCTTCATATTTAACTCGTGACTATTCTGTCTTCCTTTCGGTAAATTCATTGGCAGTTCCCTTTTTCTTTCATAATTCAACATTCCAAATTGTTAATAAATTAGATCACAGTGCAGCTGTGATGTACTTGACGTTACAGGAGTTTCATAGATTCCTCAGTATTTGTTGTTTTCCTATAATTATTACAATGAATAAACTTAATTGCAATGTACCTATCAGTGAATAATATTGGGTCTTTACCTATGAAATTGGAGTTTTTTTTCTTCGCTAATCATATGTACCAATTCCTGCGATTTTCAAAGCTGTATCCAAATTTGTTTTTTATTTGGAAAATGGAACATTATTTCAAGGTTTCACATGAAATATTTTTTAATTTCTGGGCTAAATCACACAATAAAAAAAAATTAACAGAGCTCTTTTCATGTGCTTGCCATAATCATTTTTTGGATTCGCGGACACTTTCATAAAGCGGTTACTTTTAAAAATTAACGCTGCCTATACTTAACTTAATGTTATCCGATAATACATACAAAGTTTAGCTAAATTTGGATTTGCCGTTTCCAAAAAAAAATCAAAAATGTTTGTATGGAGAAAACAGTCTTATTGAAATTCTTCATACGAAACGCCAATTTCATAGGTAAGGACCTAATATAATAGTGAAAAATGTGACTTTCAATGTGCACTGCTGCATTTGCAGGTTACAAAAACGTAAAATACTGTCACCGTGGCTTATCAAAGAACTCTACAAGGATTTCAGATTAATATTAATTCAAATGTCAATCAAATGATATAATATTTAAGTTGTGAATCTGTTACTGTACTTAAATAAGTGAAATAAAATAAACTTCTGATATTCCTGTAACAAAGACAGTATGGCTAGTAGATGGTACTATACTTATTTTATTTGATATCGCAAAGTGCTACCAAAAAGGTCTTCATCTCAGCATGAGTTTTAATTGGGTAATAACGCTTGTTCATAGAAAGTGGAAGTCTGTGATATCTGCCTACCGCTACGGGAAACAGGCGTATTATGTATATGGAGGATTTATTCCGTCCAGTGGCATCCTCATTGGATAAATTCAGATTCCTTTTTAAATACAAAATAAATCAACAAAATCGCCTTTACCTCGATAAGTCTAAATGCTAATTATAACCGTTATCGAAGCTATTTATGTACTACTACATAAATAGCTTCGATTACGGTTATTTTCGAGAAATTCAAATTATTGAGAAAAACGGCCACTTTCTTTTATCGTGAATTCTGGAAATTAACCCCTGCAAAGCTACTTAGGTGGATATTATGTATAATTAGATTTTAGGCTTCTCCCAGGGCGAGCGTTTTTTTTTTGTTTGTGCTGTATTTAAACAAAATCTTCATTTATCAAATTTTCTTTCTTTCTTTCGATTCTAATAATACTTTATATTCATAAAGCATGTACGTAGATCTAAAGAGTTAGTAGAGAATATTTGAACAGAGTTGAACTATTAAATTAGAGCGATTTTAAATATTCCATAATAATAGAAAAAAAAAATATATTCATTTAAATCCGAGATTTTAAAAATATTTTCTGGTATTTGTATGGAATGCCGTGAGGGATAATCCCTCTTAAGTGAGAATTGGCCCACAGCTATGACAACGAATATACAGATCCCTTCTTAAACACTTAAGATTATTCCAGTGACTATTTGTTTGTTCATTCGGAGAACATCCACCTTGCCATTAGAAAGGTTTTGTTAAATGTGTTTATGTTTACATCACGGATTAGAATCGGAATTAACGAGAGTGATATTTCGAAATTGGTAACGTTTAAGCGACAAAATATGATGAAATATAGTGATTTTTCTAACCGCACCGATGCGCGACGTTAAACGACCGTGCTATGTGTGTGTATTGTGTGTGTGTGCGTGTGCGTGCACGTGTGCGCGTGGGTGTGGGCGTGGGCGTGGGCGTGTGTCTGTGCGTGTGCGTGTTCGTGTGCGTGTGCATGTGTGTAATTACAAAACTATACAAATATCTTTTGTTGTAGACCAACAGTAGTTACAGTATAAACATGAACCTTAAAAATATGATATGTAAGTCGGCAACACAATTAAGGTAGAAGATCTTTATAGTAGAGTGATATAAGTCTAGAACGAATTTTTTATTCAAGTCTAACTGAAATGTATTTCTCACATGATGACATGGTAAGTGTAAAGGAAAATTACAAAATCCTACCAAGACCCTCCAAAAAATATCATAAAAATTAAGCCTGCTACCTCAATTGTGTTGCCGACAGTATAAAGGCGGCCTTATTACTTTGCCTTTGTCGGAACATATAATAATTAAGACAAATAAATACGCTCCATCAGCTGCCATTTCTATTCGATTCGCAACTCTGAGCATGGGTGTAATGTATGACATAAAAGTGGAATCATGACATGAAAACATGCAATGACATAAGCCACTCGGCGATATTCATTTTAATTTTACAATTTTATTTTATTATTTTTTTTATCAATAATTACCAAAACTCGATATTTAACCCGTTAGGTACTCGCGTTGCCATACGGCAACGCTGAGATTAAAAAAAAAAAAAGTCGTATGTAATGATTTACTGATGTTTATTATCATGTTATGTGTATCAGGACATATTTACCATAGACACGAAAAAATATTTTGTCACATAATGTTTTTAGTTTTGGAGGTATTTATGTATTTATTGTCAAAATTGGTGAAATGGCGCATGACAAAAAGTAAGTTATTTTTATTGTTATTATTTATTCATAGAAATCTATTTGATGATAATTATAGTGCTTTATACACCCTTATCTGTCAGAAATAGATGAACTGTAAATAAGTTGTACAATATTTACTGCTTATTTGAACATTTTAGTACTGTTGCCATTTGGCAACGCTAGTCTAATAGAGGTACATTTTTTCCTATGGGATATATTCATTCATTTTATTGTTTTAGATTGGGTTTGGCTGAAATTATTGACGAGCTGGAGAAAGAAGACGGTGGGATCCGTGATGTATACATCGAACCACCAGATGGAGTAAGAGGCGAAAGGTGTCCAGTAAAAAGAGTGATCTTCTTGACTAGTTTTCCTCAGATATGAAGAAACTAAACCTTCACTTTTATTTCGACGACCTTTTCACGGGCATATCTCTTCTACTGAATTTGAAGGGCCTGGGTTTTGGTGGGACTGTTACACTACGACAGAATCGATTGCCAAAAGACTGTCCAATTACGAAAGTTGATACCTACTATGAAAAAGAGAGACTGAGTAGATTATGAGTATGCTTGTCAGGGCGATGTTGTTGTAGTTCCTTGGATGGACATATCGGTATATTCGGTAATGGCAGTAGATTCTACAACCCATGGTGTAAATCCAGTTGTATCGATAGTCGAAGCGCGTAAACTAAAAGTGAAGGTCCCACGCCCCAATTTGATCGGTATTTACCTATAACAAATTCATGGGAAGTACTGACCTAATGGATGCACACATAAATACCTACAGGATTGGTATCCGAGGTAAAAAGTGGTGGTGGCCAATATTTACTTGGCTAATTGATGTTGCGATTTCCAACTCCTGGATACTAATATGGTCTTCAGGAAAAAAGGTCTCTCAGAATACCGCCGAGACATAGCACAGCCCTATTTAAAAAATATGGTATCGCCCCAAAAAAGGAGGAGGTCCATCAATACCTGAAAAAAGGGTATTGCCAAACTAACACTATGATGGAGTAAAACACTTCCCAAAACCTATAAAAAAGAACTGAAGATGTGTTGGAGACGGATGTAAGACAATTGGTAGACTTATGTGCTCTAAATGTAAAGTGCGACTTTGCATAAAATTTTTGAACCTTACCATACGTCTTATTTTTTTTTCTAATAAACCTAATTGAGCTAATGCATTTTTATTGTACCAGCTGAACACAATCACAACTTCGTTTTCAAGATGGTTTCATGTGTTTCGTAGTCTATCCATTCATAAAACCTTAGTTATAGTTCAACTGCATAACTACTGTTATATGCTGGCAAGGACGGGAAATTTTGTACCTGCTTTGACCTAGCGTTGCCATATGGCAACAGTCCAAAACTCAAAAACGGCCAAAAAAATATTTTTTATTTTATTTTCTACGTTAATATTGATAGACTGAAAGCCTTATTTAATAAAAAAAAATTGTTTCCAAGAATTTCGTAAACTTCGTCTCTAATGGGTTAATTAAGTATGTACATGAAACAACAAATTTATAAAACACAAATAAAAATACCTATATCTTATAGAAAAAATATGCCGTCCAACTCGCTTCCGTGAGGCATAGCTCAGCTGTTGAGCGAAGTAGGCATCAGCTCTCACATCTCCAGAGGCGTGGACCAGTCTGCATATAAATTAAATTTAAATTATGTATATGTAGTCCTTGTTTTCTCGAATTAAGTACACATTATAACCTAAAACTACTTAAAAGAGTAACTCTTGATTTCTTGCCCGTTCTTCTCTGGAGAGTCAGCTTTGTGAATAAGCAATAATTTCAGTAATTTTGATATTAAGTTAAATTGTGTAAAGCTTTAAAGCGATAATTTTATTCTGTGTAATAAATATTTTTGATTATTGATTAATATAATCGTTTGCTTCATCTTCAGCTACATTGTATTCTATCTTCTACACTTCATGCCAGGTTGATGTATCGTTTTGTTAATAAAAGTTAGGACCAAACGATTCATTTATTGTAGTAGTGATGGCCATTGTTTTGGGGTACTATGGAACTGATTCAGTCACATACTGACGCGATATTAAAAATTAAGAAAAAAAAATGTCCCTATCCACCAGGTGGACTGTAAGTCTTTCATAAAGAAAAGTCTTTTGAGTTCACAGTCCTGCATAATAGAGTCGTGTCTACAAAATCAAGTACTCGAAGACTCAAGTCTTTTGCAATACTAGTGACTGTGTGTGCTGAGGCACTCGACCAACGATTGCATCGAGTTAGTACCGAGGCCATTTTGCGACTGCATCGCTATTTATATCGCCGATAAAGTCGCGTGTGCTATCTCTTCGAGGTACAATAATATGAGATACATTTGCAGATTATGCAGACTCTACGATCCGAACGCTGTTATCAAAATATTCTAAAATAAATTATTAAAATTGTTCCTTCACTTTTTCAGTTAGTATAATTGATATTGAGGTGTGGGATGCTCTAATATATAATAATAATAATAAATAATAATAAATATCCTTAGACATACACACAGCGCCATCTAGTTCCACAGTAAGCAACTATAGGCTTGTGTTGTGGATACCAGATGGTTGATATACGACATAAATACATTCTTTTCTTTTAAATAAATACCTACTTATTATAAATGAAAACATCCATAACTCAGGTACACATATCTTAGCATATATAGCACATATATCTTAGCATTTAAGGGAAACCGGTACAAGAATATCACTTATTGAATTTTTACGCGACTACGGGGAAGGGTTATTTTAAAACTAGATCATTTTACAAGGGGCTATATTAGGGAGTAGAACCGACATGAGACTCAAAAACACATCTTATAATTTTAAAGTCAAGGTTTTAAACTTCATCGTGATTATTACTTATTATTTTAGTACAAAGACGAGTAAAACAAAGTCCAACAAGAAGTTCCAGTGGTAATCTTCTGGCTCCATCTTCTGGCTATCATGAGTAATGGAAAGTGCTCATCACAACAAAACAATCTAGCCCAAAATCGACTATGTTGCCATTTGCCATCAGGGAGTGCCAGTCCCGGTTCCATCATCAGATCGATGGTACCATAATATTGCATTGTCAACGATAACCTACTTACATATGAACAGAGCAAGCTAAACAAAAGCTTGTAAAAACAAAATCAATTAACATTAGTGTGGTTAACTCGATATGAAATTCAATTAACATCAGACATCTTTATCGTCTAAATGAATCTACGTATCATTTTTTATTTTTTTTATTATAATATTGTACACGAGTATATATAAAAATCGACTACATACTAGGATACAGGATGTACAAAAGGTACTAGATTATCTCTAAAATCTTTAATGTGATAACCTTTTTCCACAGAGTTCATTACGTATTATGACATTTAAATTTCTATAACGATTATCACCAATTTATTTTTATTTATTAGAGACAATAAACAGTTTTACAATATGTAAAACTTAAACAAGATAGTAACAAACTAGTATAGATGATTATAAAACCAGTTGCATTATCCACACATTACTAATAACTCAGTACTAAGTACAAAACTAGTGGAATAAATTATAGAATTAAACAAATGCAAAATTAAACTTGACTGCCTCCGTGGCTCAATGTTAATAACATTGGGTTTACGATTCGGAGGTCACGGGTTCGATCCCCAGCGGGGTACATGTTTAAGTACTCGGTTTGGTTGGTGGTAGGGCATTTTAAATGTCCGCCTGGCTAGTTACCACCATCTTAAATAAATCTGCCGCCAAGCAGCAATGTTAATAGCATTGTTGTGTTCGGGTTGTCAGAGATAAGATAGCCAGTCCCCCAAATGTCAACACATTTCCGGGTCAGTACGCTCCCACCTTCGACCTCATCTTCACTTAACCTCATCAGCTCCCGTCGTGCATAAAAAAAAACTGCCTGTTATGCTTCCATATAGTAGTATCAGGTTTAGGACCCGATTTCGAAAGACATATAAGCGAAAGCCATTTGTGCGACTCCAGATGATCGAATTGCCATATGAACGAAACACCATTTAGCCGATGGGCCATTTAATCGAAAAGACAAATATGCGAAAGCCATAAGATCGAATGTACAGATGCCTATCTGTAGCGAGCGAGCAATATGGGTCGGGGCACCCCGACACTGTTGGTTAGGTTTGATGTTAGGTTGACATATTTGTAATATTTTCGAACTCATCGCACAACTGTACATTCGATCTTATGGCTTTCGCATATTTGTCTTTTCGATTAAATGGCCCATCGGCTAAATGGCGTTTCGTTCATATGGCACTTCGATCATCTGGCGTCGCACAAATGGCTTTCGCTTATGTCTTTCGAAATCGGGTCCTAAACCCGTGGTATCAGATGCGGACGAAGAAGCTACAGTTAAATATAAAGAGTATAGAAGTAGTTGAGGAGAGCATGGTGCAAATGACAGGAATTTAAAATTGATTAAATTTGTGCGTATTTGTAAAATACACGTAAGCCTGCAAAAGAAGGTATAGAAGGAAATGTATACGGTGACGTTAATATTTATTTGTTTGTCTATTTAAGTAATTGTTTATCTATTAAATTCAAAATTGTTGCCTAAGTCATGGAAGTTCATGTACATGTTTATCCGTTTTAAAAATCTATATCATAGGTTCTGCCTAGTTTGGCACTTGTACGGTTTACAATCGCTCATTTCGCGCGCTGCTGCGAGAGCACCTTTTTCCTTTAAATTATATTATTTATTTTTTTAAACTGTATCACTTTTCGGACACGGTCGAGGGTGACGCACCGACCTACTTAACATTAGCATTGTATTTATTAGTAGCAATAAACCAGTTATACTTCAGCATATCAAGTTTTAACCGTCATCCTCATCAGCACAGCATTCATCATAGCAGTAAAGGGTGTACGGTAGCAGGAAAACGTACAGCACTAGAAAAGTAATTGCGGTAACTGTCCGAAATATATTTTTTAATGTATTTATTTTACCCTCTTGACAGCTACTTAATATAATTTTAAAGCTGATAGTACTATACATTGTTTACGTATCAGTAAACGAAATGAGATTCCAATTTAATTAATTATTAAGACATCTATAAGTAAAACACAAGTAATGCCGCTGTATCGTGCATAATATATTACGTGATCTGTGTTTATGTCGCGTAAATGAAGACAAATGTTAGTTGTACTCTCGGCCGTAGGAGACGACTGAAAAGGTAGGTGTAGACTAAGACACTTGGATGTATACACTTAATGTAGACATCGAGTGCCTATACATGAACCCTACTGTTTGCGTTTGCGAAGGTTACTGCGACATCACGACCAGTGTCTCGTCAAGCGTAGTGCGAACAGATTATCAAGTGTGAACAGAGCAAACATTGATGTATAACATTTGTGTTGTTATTTCCTTCATAGTCTAAATCTAGCTTTACATTGCTTCTATTGATATGATAATGTGTCTTAAAGGTATACCACCGGAACCAAACCTGCGACTTTCAAATCTGTCCGTTGTCAACATTAAAACAATTGCTCAGACATAGACTTACCTCTGTAATTGGTAGCTGGATCAAAGGGTTAGGAAAGTGCGCTTCATTCCGCATACTACAAAGTGGCTATTTGAAAAATTTTTGGAAACAAAGCCAATTAATTATTTTAAGAGTACATGTGTAACGGTAAAATAAAATTCCAGCCCGAGATTGCACCCCTGGTCCACACCAAAATTTTTATACCAACTTTTTTCATTATAAAAAATTTTTCGAAAGCATTATTAAACTACGTTGACAGCTTGGCTTTAATAATCATTCCCTTTCCGTCCGACTTCACTTTAATCGAGAAAATATTCGCAGTCAAGTGTTACAGGAGCATTTATCAAAAGTTGGAATAGCTACAGCTTAAGTCTTTCAATTTGACTGCGCTCGCAGGACGGGCAAAAAACAGTGTTACTTGATCTTAGTGTTGGATGACTTTACGTTTTCTTGTGCAATTTCTTGTGAGATGAATATTCTTGTTGTTTAATAAGTCTGACTAGTAAGTTAACTTTTTGTTAGGTGTTTCCCTATTTCATTAAATATGGTAAAAGTGGGTAGGGACAGTTTCTTCCAAAGTTTTTTTCAATCACCACTCTTTACTTAAGTACCTACAACGCTTGGTGTTTGCAGAAACCTTTCGTATGCATCACTGGTTTACAATCTAGCTACTATGTTACCTTGAAAATATAAATTTGTTCCAAGTTAGTGTAAAATTCATATTGACAAAATAGCTGACTTCAGTAAACATGGTCTCCATTTCTGGAGGGCATAATCAGATCTTCGCCAATGAAACCATCCTTCAAACAAAAAATAATTATTGAAATCGGTGCATGCAAAAATTATCGCAGAACAAATGTGGAAATAAGTCCGTCATTAAAAATAATTTCTAAAACAAGCTTTTATTCCTCCATCATGATTATTATATCATTATAGTCTAACCGTGTAAGTAAAATTTCGTATTAGTGCTATTAACCGTTAAGGAGTTCCCCTCGTGAGGTGACGATCCTGGATGTAGCATCAGTCTATCAAACAAATGTATTGTCATCAGAACTGAAGGAGTATGTCAAACTTCAGCTCCAGGCGAACAGAAAATGGTTCTAATTTGACTTGCAAATTTTGAACGGACATCATTACGTATTACATACGTATGAAGAAAGTTAAATAGAAGCTTGTAATAATCAGATGAATTGACCTTCGTCTTTTTGAAGGTCAGTTTAAAATAACATACAGTCAATAGCTTATGTCCCGTAGTGGACTTCAATGAGCTCCAACGGTATAAACGTGAGGCTGCTATTATGGATGTGAATTAGTATTTATATTCTATTACTCATAGATCTTAAAGGAACCATCTTAGTCCTAAACTTAATAATTAATTATATCAAAACTAATGTTGGCAATTCATTAATTAATTATGTATACATACTGACAGATATTTTGATGGTTACAATATTAATTAACAGACGCAGAGCTCGTTAAGCCTGTAAATGTAGAAGCCACGTTAGTTACCAAATATATATTAACTGTAAACTTTATTATTATTAGTTTTAATGATGTTTGTTGTAATAGATTATCCACAATTTCGTAGAACATGGAAACTGATGTTATATTATTTTGACTAGTTTTAAATGTAATTATTAAACAGAATAAAATAGAAAATACGTCTGTGGTTGAAGATGAAAGTCTTTAATGTATGTTTCCAGTGATGATTTACGGCACTGGAACTTTATCTCTCTCTATGGGTCTCATAAAAACGTTCAAAGTCACGCAACGAGCTATGGAGAGATCGACCTCCACTTAATCACTACGTGATCAAATCAGGAATGATGAAATCCGTAGGCCTACGAAGGTCACTGACATAGCCTAGCGGATTAGCAAGGCGAAGTGACTGTGGACCAGGCACAGAGCTCGAAGAACTCATGACCGGTGGGGCATTAAAGTTCTTGAGAGCTGACCACACAACGGTAAGCTCAGCACACGTACACTCGCAAAGTGGACAGACTGCTAATGGCAATAATTCATAATACACTTATATTAAAAGTCCAAGTTGACGTTCAAAAATTTACCTTTTATAAATTCAAAACATTAAATAATAACTGTTTTAAAATATTTCGGACTTTTGGGTGATAAGTAAGTAGAGACACAATTTGTCGAATCGCAAATAATTCTAATTCAATACCTGGAAAATTTGGAAAGGTTTAAAACATCAATTTAAATAAACCATTTGAATGTGTTAAAAGATAAACATAAATGTGGCAAAGAAACATCTAGCGAACAGCAAGCAGCTTTTCGAAATAATAAACTATTTTCAAATTGGTTCATTATGGCGATACAGTGGTACAGATAAACAGACATTGGCTTCAACCTTATAACATCCCTTTATAGAGGGAGCGTTAAAAAGAGCAACCTTTAGTAAAACAAGTAATATTTAATGCTCATTATTCTCTGGGAGTCAAGCCTTGTGATTAAGTAGTTATTTTAATACTAAATTGAAAATATAGGTTTTTAAAGATAACATAAATTAATTTCCCCTGAAACGGCAGAGCCATGAGTACTTTTCTAAACATGGTGTCCGCACCTGTGAGTGAAAAGCCTTCACTTAGCTTTATGACGTGGCGCGAACTTAGCGCTGGTCTTCCTTAAGCCTTAAAATAAGATAATTTAAAAAATACAATAAAGTACACAGAGGAAAACATTACCAATATTACACAAATACGTTAGGCATGTCATTGCTTAAAAAAGAAAATGGAAACGCGCTCACTCGGCACCTACAACTTATTTAGGAGACACACCATTCTTAACACAACCAGCCAGGATATAATGCTATGAACATTGTTGCATGGCGGCAGTCTTAGATAAGATAGTGATATTTGGCTAGCCAAGCGGCCATTTGAAAATGCCCTATCACCAACCAAACAGAGTAGTAAATATCTAACCGGCTGGGAATGAAAACTGCGATCTCCGATTAGATATTCTACATGGAGCCACGAAAACGCTTCAGATTCAGATTTAAATTAATGCAGTATCAAGTTTATCTACGTGATTAAGGCAAAGAAACCAGAAATATATAAAAGTACTTGATCTATGATAATCAAAATATGACCCAAAATATAGCCCTGAGACAACTTAAAAACTACGGTTTTGTATTATTCTTACTTTACTTAACTATCGTTTCTTCTTTCCAGGGTTTACTTCCATTAATTGCATAAAATATTGACTTAAGAATTAAGTTTTAGATCCTCTTATATGTAAATTATTTAGAAGAAAAACATGTTAGATAAGAAACTTATGAATATTAATGAGAAAAGTGACGGCGATTTACTTCGAAAGCTTCTAACAAATTTAACTTCTTGGTTTCATTAAGAAGCGCTTAAAATGAATCCAGGCATCTTTCCAATCACCAACTTTGACTTTAGTATCTATTTGTGTATTTTATATTTCAAAAAATTACCTTCTCTCACGTCTTTTAATCACCGAGTCACTTTTGACATTTCAGAGAAACACGTCTTTAATCAAAAGTTTGCGAAACGTATTTTTTATTTCACCACCCGAGCCAACTGAACGGACGCTGCTGCATTTTGCTCTAAGTAAAGCAGAGGAAAATGTCAATAACAGGAGCCTTGAAAGATTTTAACTTGCCAGTTTAAAAGAAAAATACATAAACTTGAGAGTTTGAAAATTTTCGCTAAAGATGTTACTTTGAGAGGAAAGATGTTTCATAAAAATATTGCGACAAAAATATTCTTTTCTATACAAAGTGAGTAAAACCTTAACCTCCTTCCTGGTGTTAAGTGAAATTAAAACTGGCCAAGTGCTATTCGAGCAATGAGTGGTTCGTACTATCAAAATGTTTTACTGCAATGCTAAACATAATCATAATCAAATATAGCCACTGTAGTAAAATTGTGAACGAAAAATAAATAATACAAGAATCTATCAATGTTATAAATGCGAAAGTTTGGATGTTTTGTTGGTGAAGTTTGGATGATGACAATCCTGCCTACGCGCTTAAAAAACCCATTAGCGATGAGGAAATAGTTTTTTTTTTAATAATGCCAAACATTGAAATGTTCCTACATACGACTCATAACATTGCGTTCAGTGTACCGTGACTTGTCCTTCACTTTGATACTAACTACTGGTTCTCGAACAAGTGCATTGGAAAATCATAACACCAAGAATAAAGCTATAAATTGTAAATTTAGAAAACCCGTAGACAACAAATGATTATAATAATATTATTATAACACTTTATTGCATACACAAAAAACAATTACAGTGATACTAAGCTATTAAAAAGTAAGATGTCCAAAAAGGGAGCTTATCCCTAAAAGAGAAACTTATTTATTATCCCTAAAATAACAATAGAGAAGAGAAACACACAAAGAAAATGAAAATAAGAAAATTAATATGAGGTAGGTACATAATAATACGTATGTAAATATTATAATATTATTGTCCAGATAAACCAAACCAACTATGGTAAATGCTAAATATCTTCTAGAAACGGCTTAAACAAATTGGCTAAGAACACACAACCGAGTTAAATCTTAAATTAAAAAAAAAAAAACAAATTTCGAAAATCCGTGAAAGACTATTCTACTACTATCATTCAAATATACCAAAAAAACTGGGCTAAAAGCTAGGATATATCCGGACAAAGACTGGACACACAACGATGTCAAACACATAACACGTATCGTTTTCGTCGAGGGTTGAATATAGTTTCTATGATGTTTTATTAGGTATGAGGGAGTTGGTGTTTATAGATGACAGAAGCAGTTGATGTTAATAAATGTAAACTATTTTGCTTGTTCATAACGAGTAAATATACGATGACAAAATTCATTTACTTACCTATGAAATATTATATCATCTTTTTTTTTTAAATGCACGATCGTACTTGACCTCAATCACACCTGATGTTAAGTGAAGATGAGGTCGAAGGTGGAAGCGTGCTGACCCGAAAACCCCATTTGGGGGACTGGTTATCTTATCTCTGACAACCGGAACACAACAATGCTATTAACATTGTTGCTTGGCGGCAGATTTAGATAAGATGGTGGTAGCTAGCCAGGCGGACATTTAAAATGCTCAACCACCAACGAAACCGAGTACTTAAACATGTACTCCGCTGGGGATCGAACCCGCGATCTCAGAATCGTAAACCCAATGTTGTTTACATTGAGCCACGGAGGCGGTTAAACGGATTTTGGAAACGACATGTGACTAGTTTTGCCATACCATCTGATCTGATTGTATGTTTTTGGGCGGAGCGCTTACATCTTTTCCATTAGCCTGAGGACACTCGTGTGGAGATCACGTACCCCAAGCGCAGAACATCCAGTTACAAGGTGGACGCACGACCAGATGGAGGTTGCGGGAAGTTGCTGGAGGCAGACCATTTCCAACCGGTTGCTCTGGATATCTATGGGAAGGTTTATGTTGGATACTCGCAACACACATACATAACAAATTAGTTTTTACATTTTTATTTCATGCTTATTTTATAAGTAGCATAAATTATTAACCTATTTCACCTTCACCTTAATTGTACAAATATTTGACATTTAGTTATGGAACAGCCTAACACAGGTATTTAATACTTAAAAGGAGACCCCCGATACCTCATTGATTGTTAAATTAAGGTACTAAAATAAACATTTTTTTATATTAATTTTCATTCATTTTTCATTGGACGTCCTGTGGCTAATTTGATGACTGAGGCTATTACTATAGGAGCCTAATAATAAGGTTTTTTATAATAACGTTCCAGTGGACATTCAAAATTTACCTTTAAATAAATTCAAAACCATCATAAAACAGACATTATTTGCCAAAGGCTATTATAAAATTTCTGACTATCTGGATGATAAGCAAGCATTGACATAGACCGCTCAGTGATATTCAGCCTAATTATACAAATTGATAATAATTGTAACCCAAACTTATTTCAAAGAGCAACCCTTGAGTTTCTTGCTCGTTCTTCTCTGGGGAATCTGCTTTGCGAATGAGCAATAATGTCAATAATTTTAATATTAAGATAAAAAATGTGACGTTTTCAAGTGATAATCTTTATCCTACGAAATAAATATTTTTTGACTTTGACTTTGACTTTGTGTAAAAGATGGGTGTTTTTGATCCCATGATATTAAATACACGACTGGAAGAGCCACACAATTTATATTATGCTATAGTGAGCGTTCATTGCTCCCTAAGAGAATTGGGGGGTTGAAGGGGAAACATTCAATTTTAACCTGTCACTGCCGGTAAATTGGAGTGCCATAAATATGAATGTAATATTGGCCACGGCTTTATTTCAATATTAACCATTTTCAATTTCGCACGTGCCACCCAATCATTTAAAAGCTTTATATTCCAATGTCGCAGGCCAATTGCAGAATACAGTAAATCACAAATCACCTAGCATCCTACTCACACTAACATTATAAACTGGATGTTGACCGCGACAACGTCTACGTAGTCTACATTACTATGGATAGACAATGATTTTTTATTTAAAAATAAATAAAAGATGCGATAGAAAATTATTATCCATTATATACACATCAACTAATGTTAAATGATAAATATCTTCAATTTCATTGCTAGACGCCATCTCATTGCTTTTATGAGATGAGATTGATGCTGCCTTTGTTTACGTATTGCAAATATATTTAATACTAGTTTTCCGCCCGCGACTTCGCCTGCGTGGAATAGCGGATATGTTTAATTTGTTTATCCCGCAGGAACTTTATCGGGATAAAAAGTATCCTATGTCTTAATACAGGGTATATTCTACCTATATACCAAATTTCATCCAAATTCGTTAATCCGTTTCGCCGTGATCGAGCAACAAACAAAGAAATAAACAAACGAACATACAAACATCCAAACTTTCACATTTATGATATTAGTTACATTATAAATGGGAAAGTGTGAATGCTGGTTCTATAACACGCTATCTGTGAACAGATTCGATTAAAAACTAAAAGTCATTAGGTTTAGCCGTTGCAACTGGATATCGGTCCTGAATAGAGAAGTCAAAGATTCGTGGAACAGCTTCAATTAAACTCGGTTAGGGCCTTGTGGAGCAAATGTGTCGCTGCCTTTGTTTACGTATTTCAAATGTATTGAATATTATAAATGGGAAAGTTTGAGTGCTGCGTCTATAACACGCTATAACCGTGAACGGATTCATTTAAAATTAGAAACCACTTTCAAAGGTTCAGCCGTTCTGGATACCGGTCGTGAATAGAGAAGACAAAGATTCGTGTAAAGCTTTTATTAATGTCGGTTAGTGCCTTGTGTAGGACCAAATATAGCCTGTCGCGTTTAGTTATCGCAAATATATTTCATTTTATAAATGGGAAAGTTTAAATGTTGGTTCTATAACACGCTAGATCTTGAACGGATTCTCATTATATTTGATATAAAAATGGACTATACCCTAATAAAACTATAAAAATTAATAGTTGTTTTAAAATTTTCAAATAAACTGAATCCACGCGGCCGGAGGGCTACGTTTGCCTGAAACATTATTAAACATCGAGCCAAATTAATGGACAAATGGAATGTTTGTCTCTACGTTATCTACTTCATTAATATTGGTTTATTTATTATCATATGACTGTATACACCTAAAGGCACGGGCAAAGCGTTGTTTGCTTTACTTCTTAGTGAAACAAAGACTATATAATTTAAGATATAATTTTTCTTTAACTATTTCAAACAAGCTTTCCGCCTGCGTGGAATAAATTTATCTCGGATATGTTTAATTTGTTTATCCCGAGGGAACTATTCTATGTTAAAACATATCGGGATCGAATCGGGAATCGGGGATAGATTGTGTTTCGAGATAAGATAATACTCAGAACTTGCTCACTAATTTTACTACTGTCCAGTTCGCTTTGTTCAATTTTCAAGACAGGTTCCCGGTATTTACTAAATACGTCACATGGTAGGAGCTTTATAAGTGTCATCGACAGACACGCTTGTTTGATCAAAAGGTATTGCTTTGACTACTTATGCACGGAGCACGGTAGTATGCTCTATATTCTGTCATGTGCAAAGCATACTTAGTTTGCTACGTAATAGTTTCGACATGAATATCATTAAGTAATAGGGGGGAAATTTTCAGCTCAACTTTAAAGCCCTTTGAAAACCTATTACGTTCAATATTTACTTCCCATGGAAAGTAAATATTAAAACCTTTTTTTTTATGATTGACTGGATTCGCGTTTGACATTTTAACCGCCTGCGTGGCTCAATGTAAACAACATTGGGTTTATGATTCGGAGGTCGCGGGTTCGATCCCCAACGGTGTACATGTTTAAGTACTCTGTTTGGTTGATGGTAGTATGGTATGGTATGGTAGGTGGTTTAAATGTCCGCCTGGGTGGCTACCACTATCTTATTTAAATCTGCCGCCAAACAGCAATGTTAATTTACTATCAACATTGCTGCTTTTGCCCTACCACCAACCAAATCGAGTACGGTAATGGTGGCGGTTAACATGTTTAAACCACAAATAGTTTTCAAAATTCCATCACATTTCTAAACATGTTCAACGATTTCAAAATCAATATTTCAACATATCTCCGTGAACGTAGAGTGTAAATGGCTAAAGTTGTAATGTCCTAACTTGGGGAGCTGTTATGTAGTTGATTTATCGCAGTGGGAACCGTGCATTAGATTGTAAAACATGTTAGAGTGTGATTGTAGGTGTGAAAATTGTGATGTACAGATATATAATATCAGATTATTTAGATGATAAACAATCATGGACATAACCAGCCCGTTCGCACAACCAGGCTATTTCACAATTAATAATGAAATATTATAATATAAAATAATAATTTTGTAATATAAAAACCTTTTTTTAAAAGAGCGACCTCTCGAGTTTCTTGCTTTTTCTTTTTTTTTTTTTTTTTCTTTTTTTAATTAGAATGGGATCGCTCTTGACCTTAATCTGGACTAATGTCAAGATAAGGTCTACGATGGAACGAGCTTTCCCAGAAGATGCCTATTCTCAGGGGAAAATTGCCTTTTGAACAAGCAGTAGCTTTAAAAATGTAAAATCTGACTATTTTAAGTGTACCCCGTGTACCTACAAAATAAAGCATTTTTTTGATTTTGTTTTTGATTTTGATATATCAGGAATATTAGGATAGAAGAGTGGACTGGACAAAGGTATTAACTGCAGTCAACAAATTGTTTTATGATGTGTATAACATTATACGACCTGTTTGGTGTAGTGGTTAGCAACTCTGAACACTTATTTATTTATTTATTTATTTACATAGAATCAACAGCATTATTGCAGAAATTATATTATAGTAAACTAATAGGTACCAAACTTATGCCAATTAGTGATTCTCATTATGTTACCGACAGTGGTTATCGTTATAATGGAGTGGGTAACGTTTTAATTATAAAAGAATTAAGTAATATAAGCCAAGTAAAAATGTCAAAACTATAGATCTATGTAACAATTAACTAATAAAAATAATGATGAAATACAATAAGCTGTCGCATGTGTACAAATTAACGACTTCGATTGTATATAGCGTCTGTGTAAACGACTTATACCAAAAGGTCCTGGGGGCATATATTTGTATGATGAATATGGACATGTGTACCCGAGTTATGGATGTTTTCATTTATAATAAGTATTTATTTACAAAAAAAAATGTATTTATGTAGAATATCAAACATTTATGGTATCCATAACACAAGCCTTACTGAAAGTAGAACTACATGGCATTGTGTGCATGTCCAAGGATATTTATTTTATTTAATCAAAATATGGTTACTACCATAATTAGCGTATATTATAAATTATTCATCTTACACACACATATTGTTATTCTATATTCTTCACATATTATTCTAGTACCAAGACGAGTAATATAAAGTCCATCAAATAGTTCCAGTGGCAATCTTCAGACCCTCGTCATCATGTGTAATGGAAAGTGTTCATGACAACAAAACAAAGAAGCCCAAATTCGACTAGCTTTCCATCTGCCATTAGGGAGTTCCAGTCCCTACGGGCTCGATCATTAAATCAGCTCGATCGTATACTAATATAGCCCAGGGAAAATACGTTTAGACCTCAGGAAAACGCATAACCGCGATTTTCTGGAAGCATTTAATTTGACCGCCCCGTGACCCAATGTAAACAATATAGGGTTTACGAATCGGAGGTGGCGGATTCGATCCCCAGCGCCGTACATGTTTAGTATTCGGTTTGGTTGGTGGTAGGGCATTTTATATGGCCGCCTGGCTAGCTACCACCATCTTATCTATATCTGCTGCCAATCAATAGCATTGTTGTGTTACGGTTGTCAGAGGAGAGAGGAGATAGCCAGTTCCCCAAATATTTGGGTTTCTGGGTCAGTACGCTTCCACCTTCGGCCTCATCTGCACTTAACATCAGGTATGATTGAGTTCAAGTGCTAAACCATTCTGTAAATGATATAATTCCTCACGCAGTCTACCCACACCTTCTTCGGCCTTCCTCTACCTCTTTATCCCTCTGCATTCATACTTAACACTCGTCTCGTTACGTGCCTTTCATCCCTCCTCATAATGTGCCCATTCCATGCTAACCTATTACTCCTCAACTTTTCTATTATTAGTACCACTTTCAGACTTCCTCTGATATACTCATTCCTGATCTAATTCATTCTAGTCACACCACACATCCATCTTAGCATTCTCATCTCTGCCATATCCATTCTACTTTCATCCGTCGCTTTCATCGTCCAACATTCAGATCGATACATGGTGATAGATCTTATAATGGTCTTATAAATCTTCCCCATAAGTTTCAGGGGCATCCGTGGGTTACACGTAGTCCCCGAAATCTAATAAAATACGTACATACATACAGTCGAAAAACATTACCCTCCTTCTGTCGGTTAAAGGCCTCTTTTGGCGTTTTCACGATCGTCATATTTCCTAGGAAGGTTTATTCCATCCAGTGGCGCCCGCTTTAGATAAATTAACATTTCTTTTTAAATACAAAATAAAGGAAAATCCTTCTGACCTGCAATCGAGATGCCTAAAATCTATAATTACAAACATGTTACATAGATCTATAGTTTTGACATTTTTATTTGGCTTCAAATTACTTAATTCCTTTAGTTTGACTTTTAACACTATACAATTTAGACTCACTAACATAACGACTCGCATATTTTTTTTTTTTTTATTAAAAACTGGTTTCGCCTTTGGCTACAATCTCACCTGATGGAAAGTGACGATGTAGCCGAAGATGTATCACGCGCACCCAGTAAATGTCTATTCACTCTAGACTTGAAGATCCCAAGGTTGTAAGGTTGTAAGTTATTGATACCTATATAATAATAATAATGTAAAAGTACCAATTTTCTTGTAATATAATTAAAACGTTACCCACTCAATTATAACGATAACTATTGTCACAATAAGAATCACTAATTGGCATAAGTTTGGTATTAATTTACTATAATATAATTTCTGCAATAATGCTGTTAATTCTATGTAAATAAGTAAATAACACCCTAAATAGCTTTGATGAGGGATAGCTCCACTGGACAGATTAAGCCCTATTAATTTTAAAGAATTTTTGTTCAAAGTAGTGTTTCGCGTTTGTGGTAAGTAGTCTGTGAAATCTATATATATCACAAGTACAAAATGCGCACACACGCTGTAACATGTAAACGTGGAGTGAAACGAATAAAACAATCAGTTGAATTATTCCCAAAGAAGATATAACAAGCCTGGAGGAAGGGATAAGACCAGCGCTTAAGACAAGCGGAAAGCGGAAACATAGTTCTATAGTTACGTCATATTTTGAAGTATGAAATATTTATATAAACGTGAAAAAAAAATTATATAAAATATTTTAAGTACTCGGTTTGGTAGGTGGTAGGCCATTTTAAATGTCCGCCTGGCTAGCTACCACTATCTTATCTAAATCTGCCGCCAAGCAGCAATGTTAATAGCATTGTTGTATACCAGTTGTCAGAGATAAGACAGCCAGTCAGGCAAATGTGTTGGCGTTTCCGGGTCAGTACGCATCCACCTTGGACCTCATCCTCATATTCACTTTACATCAGGTGTGATTGAGGTCAAGTTTGGTACTTGAATAAAAATGTTGTACATAATAATAAAAATTTTAAAAAAACACTCAGGAATTAAACGTTCGTATTCATTACACAAACGCTTACCTCAAGCGGGAATTTTCTAAAGCACTACTCATTAAACCAATCGATTTGTTCTGTCTTTTGTACAATATCCATGGTATGTTGTTATTTATTTTAAAGTCATATGTCAGTTAGTCCGTTGTCGTAAATTTTCGTTATTATATCATTATTATTTTGAAACTGATAAAACCAAAACTAAAATGTAAAAAATTTTATATTAGCTCGTTTTATGTTTGTTTCTCTTTTTCCTTTTTTTTACTTTTTAATGCGAAAATAATCTCGAGTGAACCTCGCTGCCCGAGAAACCACCCGAAACACTAGTTAAAACTAGTTAATTCAGATACATCCGGATCAACTGGACACATACACGTCAAACCTTCCGTCGCTTATAAATAATCGCTCTCAAGGATAATAAGCCCTAACCATGGAAACAAAGAAAGCTAAAGCTCCGACAGTTGGAAATATTACGATCCAGGCCATGGCAGGTGCATCGTACCAATAAGATGTGAATGACGGCGACTGTATTGAAATAAACAGGGATTTATAGTCCAGTTGTTTATTGGAGTGAATAAAGTCAGTAGATTACCTAGTTAAGAAAAAGAATGATGGAGAAGATAATTCAGCAGAAAGAGAAGATGAACTGTGTGGAAAGAGTGGAGAAAGTTGGTAGCGAATAAAAATTTAGTAAAATTAACATTTTTAATTTTCATGGAAAATGACTGGTTTGACGACGTTGTGTGTATCCTGTCTTTGTCCGCATCTGTCTTAGTAATGCGTGCTCCGATTTGTCTGCACTTTATTTATATTAAAGACTAAACGAAACAACAGGTTCTTAGCCATATTTCATGAAAATCGGTTAATTCGATTCGAAGAAATTTAATAATAATAATAAATAATAAATATTCTTAGACATACACACAGCGCCATCTAGTTCCACAGTAAGCAACTATAGGCTTGTGTTGTGGATACCAAATGGTTGATATACTACATAAATACATTTTTTTTTTTTTTTGTAAATAAATACTTATTATAAATGAAAAACATCCATAACTCGGGTACACATGTCCGTATTCATCACACAAACATATGCCCCTAGCGGGATTCGAACCCGCAACCTTTTGGTATAGTGGTCAGAGTTGCTAACCACTACACCAAACAGGTCGTCGATTTTTTTAGCTTATAACAAAGTTTTATATTTCAATTTCAACTAGTCAGTAGCAGCTTTATTCATTGCACATTTTATTATTGTGATCACTAATGGATACCAATGTTATGTGTCACCCAGTTGGCAATCAGGAACTACTAATGTACAGTTGACGCTATAGTACAGGTTTAGACCCATATTAGCGTCAATTACTCCCTCGTATGTTTCTTGGCCTCAGATTACTCTCTAATGTTAATAATTACATACATTGTAAAATATTTTTAACCGATTGTACTTTTAAGTAGGCTTTCAGGAAATAAACATTATTTATTATTATTATTAATGATATCACAGTCTTTCGAGCGAGAGAGATTTTTTTATATTTTAGACGGAGATACGTTCTTAGCCTTGTTTATGGAAATCCTTTAAACCGTTTCCAAGAAATATTTTCAGGTCGTGGTACTTTTAATTAAGTTGGCACATGCACTATGTATACAAATACGTCAGTACTACAGTCATAATAATAATAAATATTTTTGAGACATTTACCTACACCAATCAAAGCTTGTACTATGGAAACTGGATAATGTATAAACATACCTACAAAAATATTTGTACAAATAGCCATGGCTCGGGAATAAATTTTATTTTATTTTTATTAAGAAACAAATAGCCTTACAAATGTTTTGGCTACAACAATTAGTTACTTATGGACTTATAGTTTCACTAATTAATTACTTACATAACTAAGCATTTCCAAACAAAATGCCTTACTTATATTAGGTAACTATACCTGCAATTGCAGGGGAAAAGAAAATGTGATATTGAGCATCGGCTTTTGAGCCCAAAACGCCATAAACATTCGAATCCCATAAAGTGTAAGCTTATTTGAAAAAAGTACTATTATTGCTGATCATTACATACAGCACACTCTCAAAAAAGAAAAAGAATATACATATATCTACATACATTAACACCAAGCAGTAATATATAAGATAGATAATCTTTCGATACGACCACAATGTCACCAGTTCTGATTTCTAAAGTCATTTTTTAACATATTTATGGAACAATGAAATACGTCTATACCGGAGAGTTTATCATTTTCATTAAATAACCTACAAGCACCAAAAAAAAAAAAAAAAAGCACGCCTAATGAACATGTTACTTGCATAGCAAGTTCTACTACGCGGTATGTGGAAAACGCTTGTTATTGTATGTGGAATGTTCGTATTCATCACACAAACCTTTGGTTTCGCTGATAGGTCCACTATCCACTACACTAATCGGTTGTCATAATCGGAGTAATATATCGGACGAATATCGGAGGTCGCGGGTTCGATTCCCAGCGGGATATATGTGTAGTGCTCGGTTTGGTTGGTGGTACGCATTTTAAATGTCAACTAAATCTGCCGCCAAAATAGCATTGTTAAGAATTAGAAAAGTTTATAGCGACACACAACATTGACACAACATTAAAATATGGAACATCAATCTAAAACTAAGAAGTAGCTTGTTTTCGGTGTCGCAAAGTGGTATCAAATAGGTCTCCATCTCAGCATAGGTTGTAATCGAGAGGAAAAACGACTACAACGCTGGTTTTCTGTGGAGCCTTGTGTTGAGATATGGCTATCTTATCTCTGACAACCGGAGCACAACACTGGCGTCCCCAAATTAAGATGGGGTTTTTACCGGCTCAATATGTTTCCTTCTTCGGCCTCATTTTCACTTAACACCAGGTGTGATTGAGGTCAAGTCGTTAGTGAGGTCGTTTTTGCATAAAAAAGGGCTATTTGTAGAGTTGAAGGTGTTTATTTGTCTCCAAAATATTTGAGATTTAACAAAATATCGATATAAACCCTCAAGAATAAACAGAATTTCAATTATATTTCTATTTACGTTTGTAAAACAATTTCCATACCTAAACTATTTTTCATAGTTCTCAACCGCAACGTTATATTTTTCCTTATTCCTCTTTTCCTGGCACACGTGAAAACATTTATCACTCAGTTTTCGTAAAGGAAAACATAGGAAAGCCCCGGAGTTTGAGTCAGATGGGTTTCCGTGGAATTCTCGACGTGAATAAAAATGTGCACTTTAGGGAATGGTTGGCCTATTGCAGGTATCAATTTGTCCGGCTACGTTTTATATATAGCGATTAATACTTAATTTATAGAATTAAAGTGCGTAAGGAATGGTTGAGAGATTGCGATCGATACACGATGTAAGTAAAAGTATTGCGATCTGATTCTCTGTCACATTTAAGGGTCTACATATTTTTTTTTTTTAATTTTGAATACTAATAAAGAATAGTCATGTCATCGCATGCCAGGGTATTTCACGTTCGCATGCCATGCTATTTCACAATTAATAATGAAAAAAAACCTTTATGTAAAATCAAAGCCTGATTTTAAAAGAGCAACCCTTCGAGTTTCTTGCTTGTTCTTCTCAGGGGAAAATTGCATTTTGAACAAAAAGTAGCTTAAAAAATTTAAAATATACTATGTAAAATTGACCATTTTAAGTGTACTCTGTGTACCTACAAAATAAAGCATTTTTGACTTTGACTTGGACTTCAAAAATCATTATTCGGTACTTACACAGGGTACACATAAAATAGTCAGATTTTACCCATGATTCGAACAAGCAAGAAACTCGAAAGGTTGCTGTTTTAAGAACAGGTTTTTTTTATTATAATAAGGCCTATATATTTGATTGACCACACACACACACATACTCACACGCACGCACGCACACACCCACATGCACACACACAAACACACACGCACGACCCACTTTTTTCTTTTATTTCATACTAGCTTTCCGCCCGCAGCTTCGCCTGCATGGAATAACTTTATCGCGGAAATATATTAATCCCGCGGGAACTACTCACTTTATCGGGATAAAAACCATCCTATGTCTCAATCCAGGGTATATTCTACCTATATACCAAATTTCATCCAAATCCATTCAACCGTTTCGCCGTGATTGAGCAACAAACAAATAAACAAACATCCAAACTTTCCCATTTATAATATTAGTTAGATTTACATAATCCAGACTAAGATGTGAAATTTTTGCGAAGGATAAAATTGGAGAAGAATATTATAGTATCTGAAATACGAAAACATCATAAAGTTCTGCAAGAAAACCGGGAAATTTTGTGGACGGACTGAACCAGGATCACAGTGACCAATGCTCCACAAAGGGAATTGGATGGAATAGTCCCACAAGTGGACCGACCATCCGTCTATAGCCTGCAGACGTCCCATCCCCAATACCAATAGGTAGCAGAAGCTGTAACCGAATTTCCCAGAACTTCCTGTTTCTAAATCATTTCCGCTGACAATATTTGTTTTCTCATCTATTCTTATATTCATTGTGTTTTCGCTCCAAATCCCCATGAGGACGTGATGAAAAAATAAAGCCTTATTGTAATGCATTAAACTGGAATACAGTGGTTTAAGTAAATAGTTTTATTGTGGAAATAAACTCGTATTTTTATCTTGTACATGGTCGACTGCATTGTATAGCAGGAGAGATATAATCTCCGTCTCCGTAGCTCTATGTAAACAACATAGGGTTTATGATTCGGAGGTCACAGGTTCGATCCCCACGTGTACATGTTTAAGTACTCGGTTTGGTTGGTGGTAGGCCATTTTAAATATCTACCTGGCCAGCTACCACCATCTTATCTAAAACTGCCACCAAGCAGCAATGTTTATAGTATTGTTGTGTTCCGGTTGTCAAAGATAAGATAGCCAGTCCCCCAAATGTGGTGAGGTTTCCGGGTCAGTACGCTTCCACCTTCGACCTCATCTTGACTTAACAGCAGGTGTGATTGAGGTCAAGTACAAATCCGTTGTGCATAAAAAAAAAATACAAAAAAAACCGTTTCACAACTCAGGAAAATATGATCAAAGTTAGCAATTAACGTTTGATTCGCGTCTGTGTTTTAAGTACATATTATAATTCTGTGACTGAGAGAAAACTTTCTCGGAAAAAGGAAAGCATAGCTACATCGGGGTGGGCAGGGCTCTGTATACCTAATATGAAATCTCACAACTTTTAATAGCCAACAGTCACAAGACTTAGTCCTATTTTATAACATTGTTTTTGTTCGAATACTTATTAAATTTCAGAAGCGAAATCTGTCTGCCTTAGGGTATACCGGAAATAAACGGATTGGGTATTTGGTTAGAGGTGGTTTGTTTGTTGGCGTTTTATACTAAAAGTGGTTGGTAAAAAGGTACCACATTAGATAAGTGAAACAGAAGGTTCGTGCGCAATGAAGAGTTATATGAAGATTTGGAGCTTCCCACTATAGCTCACTATCTGAAGATTATCTTCTCGTACGTATATAAGTAATACTGTTTGTTAGTCCTAAATAAATAAATAAAAAATAATGAGACTTTACACAAAAAAAATATCTATAAGTCAAAATGTGTGACATCAAGTACAGAGGTGTGATGGATAACATACATAAATATTTATAAAAACATCCATGACTCGGGAATAAATGATTGTATTCATCACACAAACATTTACCCCTCGCGAGATTCGAACTCGCACGTTTCGCTGACAAGGTCACTTTTCAAAACACCAATTTGGTCGTCATTCTTTAAAAAATATTTCAAAAACATTTTTAAAATTTCCGAATTATCAAAATTTTAAAATTTTTGATTGAGACATTTTGGTTTAAACTAGTACATTACGGCAGTGACCGGCAAAAGAGGCATTGATGGGCGAACGTGTAAATAGCCGAGGCACACATACATAAGTTCATTTTTTAAATTTTTTTTTTATTTATTTATTTAGGACTAACAAACAGTATTACAATAACTGTTACTTATAGAGTAATTTACAAACGAATATAGTTAATTGTAACACCAGCACCATTAGCCACAGATTACTAAAAAAATACATATATTCAGGTACGGAGGTAAGAGAATTAATTAATTAATTTTGGTGTATTTTTGTGTTAGTGTGTGTGTGAGTGAGCATAGCATGTGGATGGATGGAAAAAATCCTGAAGAGTGAAGAATCTGTGAATTTGAAATAGTGACTAATTGAGTAATTTCTAGGCATAAGTAACGTGTCTATACTCGTTAGTATGCTATGTTATTATGTCTTTTAGATATAATTATATTTTTCTTAATGAATGTAATATGAATTGTAATAAAATTCAAAAGATGGAAATTGTTTAACAGATGTGCTGTTTCGGAGTTTCTTGTCGCTTTTTCTTCTTTTCCCGAACCATAGCAGTTGGCGAGGCGATCTAGTTCTAGTTAGTAGTTAGTAGATCTCTATTGTCGCCAATGGATTACCAAAATGTTCTTTATTAATTAATTAAAAATTCGTTTCACTTTGTCCACAGAAGCCGGTGGCCTCCGCACCACAGAACTTCGGGTCACACCTCGGGTCGTCCAGCGGGGTAGAAACGTCACGATGGCGTGTTTGTACCAGCAGGGCGACTACGGGGTGTATTCCGTTAAGTGGTACAGGGGAACCCAGGAGTTCTACAGATACTCCCCGTTGGAGTCACCCACAACAAAGGTGACGCAAGTCAGCGAGGTTAAAGTTGATGTGAGTAATTTGGCAAGAAATTATTCAATACTTTGAAAAAAATTACAAGTTAATCTTCACCTGCCTTCCTACTACTACTGGATTCATTGATTCATTGATCATCAAGCCGTAAGAGATCATGAGCATCAGGGTTTTTTTTATGCAAGACGGTTTCGTACTTGACCTCAATCACACCGGATGTTAAGTGAACATGAGGTCGAAGGTGGAAGCGTACTGACCCGGAAACCCCAACACATTTGGGAGACTGGCTATCTTATCTCTGACAACCGGAACACAACAATGCTATTAACATTGCTGATTGGCGGCAGATTTAGATAAGATGGTGGTAGCTAGCCAGGCGGACATTTAAAATGCCCTACCACCAACCAAACCGAGTACTTAAACATATACTACGCTGGGGATCGAACCCGCGACCTCCGAATCGTAAACCCAATGTTGTTTATATTAGTAGCAATCCTAGCTTTTTTAGTAGCGATGCGTCTCTAACCAGTTCAAACTGGGATTACGTCGTTCACATGTTAAGACTAACGGACTATTTCATCGTAACGTTGGATGATTGTCCAAGTTCTTTCATGCAAAATTGGAAGAGGGCTGTCATAGTAAAATATTGTATCAAAGAAGAAAAAAAACTAGTATGTTTTTTTTATAGAAATAGACTTTCAGTTCTAATATTTACTTTAGCTATTTCCATAGTTTGATGTCATATGGCATATTGTTGTGGGGAAACGCTGCTGACATATTTTTGTTCTGCAGAAGCGTGCTATTCGTGTCATTTATAAATTATATTAGAACTGAAAGTCTATTTCTATAAAAAAAATATACTAGTTTTTTTTCTTCTTTGATACAACATTTTACTATGACAGCCCTCTTCCAATGTGTCTCGTTTTTTCCAAGATTTCGTCTTCGAGTTTAAGGAAATTAATATCTTAACAATGGGAATCTCTTATGAGAATTTGTTATATGCAAAAAAAAAATATAACCTTATTCGCTAAAAATAGTGATAGGCACAATGTTAATACAAGGAATAAGAACCAGTTATCCTTCAAAGGATAATAGGATTATGGATTTGAAAAAGGTTCGACAAAATGGCGGTGTTAATATCACGCGCGTTATTAAAAATGTCACGTGACCCGATAGACATGCAGGAGCGTCATTTATGAGGAGTTAGAAAATGTGATCGCAAACCCACTTCAAATCCCCGAAACAGTTAGACGCACCTATTCAGCATCACTTGGGAAGACGGCTCTTCCAAATTCAAATGCAGACGTACCTGGCTATAATCCGTTAGTTTGCGGTTAGGTCATTTGACACAGGCTTTGTTTCGTAAGTTCGGATTTCAATGAGAATATAGTTCGTGAAATACGAGGATCCCCTCATCACGCATATCTTCGTCTTAACAACGATAATTATCATTTTCCTGGGACTCGTGTATTATGAGCTATAAGTCAAGATGATAATTACATTATTAAATACCTACGCTTTCACACGTGCTTATTTTCAGTAAGTACATTATCTTCAGAATTTTAGATGAAATATGCTACTCAACAAAACCTGCATGTACAAAAGCGTTTAAGACATTGATTTATAATATTAGGTCCTTACCTATGAAATTGGTGTTTTGTATGAAGAATTTCATTAAGACTGTTTTCTCCATACAAACATTTTTGATTTTTTTTGGGAACGGCAAATCCAAATTTAGCTAAACTTTGTGTGTATTATGGAATAACATTAAATTAAGCATAGGCAGTGTTAATTTTTAAAAGTAACCGTTTTATAAAAGTTTCAGCAAATCTAAGAAATGAATATGGTAAGCACATGAAAAGAGCTGTTCAGTTTTTTTTTATCATGTGATTTAGCCCAAAAATTAAAAAATATTAAATATTTAATGTGAAACCATTCCATTTTCCAAATAAGAAACAAATTTGGATATAGCTTTAAAAATCCCATGAATTGGTACATATGATTAACGAAGAAAAAATTTCATAGGTAAAGACCCAATAGATATGGGCCCCGATTATCGCGCGCTCGACATTTCACTGTCGCTAGACATTGGTACGTCAATCTCTTTCACACTTACATGCGTGTGCAAAAGTGACAGACCTAATTGATGTCAATCGTCAGTGAAATGTTGAATGCTTGAGAATTAGTCCTATGGTCGCGCGAACAAATCTTTTTCGCACTTTTCTTAGTAGATAAAACAGTGCCATCTGTTACAATCCTCGAGTACTAAGTGGACTGCTGAGAAATGGCCAAAACCACTGCGCACACAACTTAATTTTTTTTAGTCTATGCTCATAACGGTCACATAAAAGTGCAAGAAAGAATTACAGTGTTCATTCAAAATATTCACGAGTAATATTATATATTATGTTTGTTACACTTCAAAGATACAAGTTTCACTTTCAAGTATACAGATATATAAAGATACAAGTAACTGTCACTGCAAAGATGCAGCGACCAACTTGGGTTCGCTAGCGTTTAAGGGTCTTCCAGTCTGGAATATTTTTTCGTTGAAAGAAAATAAATATTTTTGTAATTCCTCTGTTTTCATGTCATTCATTTGTGTTTATGTCATTCCTTTGTATTGAATAAATAATAATTAAAATAAAACTTCGTTATTTCAGACTTTGGGTCCATATGTTGTTAGTAACCTTTAACCTATGTTAGTTTATTTTCATTTCACAAAAGTGCACCAACTTCGATGCTGTGAAATCCAGTGATTTGTGTAACGACTGTCCAGCTTATCAGCAATGCCAGTAAGGAGGCTGTTGATGCAGCCGCGCAGCTTGTGCTGCGTTTCACGTCTTTCATTTGTTTTTCTTCATTCATTTGTTTATTTTTTATTGTTTTACTTCGACTTCTATGATATTATGTATACCAACTTAAAGTCTAAAATTTATTATTAAAAATGTTAGTGTACCACGGGTCAAAAAACCTCCCTACGGTACTACTGGATCGCTTGGTAGTTCTATGGGATTTTTTTACCCGTGCTACTACTGATGGTAACACTTGTAGTACCATGGGCAACAAAGGTCCAGACTGGCCACCTGGTCACATGCTAAGCGACGATGATGATTCGCTCGCTCGCACTCCTAACTTCTCAGACTAACTACTTCTCGGTGCACGGCTAAATGGAGAAACCTTCCCGCGGTCCCGATGCAAGATCAAGCCAGCGTATGAAGAGTCCTCCTATTTATATGGATCGGAAAACTAAATCGCGGTCGCGGCACAAACTAAACTATCGCTACTTCGGTAGTTCTATTCTACACTATCACTAAGCTGAGAACACACGTAAGGGGAAATTCGTTGTGGACTACGCCTTTAAAGTGTGTCCGTAGTGTCCACTCTAAGACTCGTCAACGACTCCTTCCGTGCTCTATATCCGCGGTGCTTGCTCGCGGCTTGCGGCATGGGCAGTGGGGTGCCGCCTCTGTGGTCCGGCTCGTGGCTTCACCTCATGATGGAGCTGGCGGTGGGCATAACGATGGCATCGTTACAAGGCTATATTGAATATGAAAAAAAGAAAGAAATAAAATTCAACAAAATTATCGGTTGCAGGAAGAACTTTCACAAATGTAGAACGAACAGTATCAACACATCCCGTCACCCACTTTTCTAAATTAATTTCATGTTCTTCTAATGTTCAAATAGATCTCGTCGCCTGGTTAATGACCCAAAAGTTTTAATTTACATCGCCAGGGTCGAGCAAAGAATGTTTCAATTATCTAAACAGAGCTCCGGTTTTAAACCTCATTGTACATAATAAAATTTAATGAGAGAGAGCCCTTTTACTCGCTTATTTAAAATTGGGAGGCCCTTAATTGAACTTGTAAACAAATTTATTAAACCAAATTCGTATGGTTTGGCTGTTTCCTACTTCTCTTTATGTAATGCGATATTGTCAGTATCAATTGCAAAAACGTATTCTTACCTGTTATGGCTTTATGTATAATAGATAAAGTACAAGAAGGATTAGCTGTCTTTATATCAGAGCAACATATTAGAAGTACATTTTTAATCGCCTCCGTGGCTCAATGTAAACAACATTGGGTTTACGATTCGGAGGTCGCGGTTTTGATCCCCAGCGGGGTACATGTTTAAGTACTCGGTTTGGTTGGTGGTAGGGCATTTTAAATGTCCGCCTGGCTAGCTACCACCATCTTATCTAAATCCGCCGCCAAGCAGCAAGGTTAACAGCATTGTTGTGTTCCGGTTGTCAGAGATAAGATAGCCAGTTGCCAAAACCTTCAACCTCATCATCACTTAACATCAGGTGTAATTGAGGTCAAGAAGTCTTTTTCCAAATTCTTGTTTTATTCGATTTCAAGCAAGGAATCTCTATTGATTATATTACTTTTGCATTTAGTATTGCGATCGTTCCACAATACTTCCGCTTTTCGATAACCCTCGACAAATTGCAAAAGTTTTTCGTTTTCCCACTCCACTCAAACAAAAATACAACCTCTAAACTGTTTTGACACATGACACGTGCCGCACCGAACCCATTGAGATCGGACACAGTTCCAACAGCTTGTCACAGGCGAAATTTTGTCGCACGGTGTTGCCAGGTCGCGCGAGTCTTGCCACAACGATCGACATTGCAGCATGCGACAATGTTGGGTTCCACAAAGCACTTCCATTGCAGCGTACATTGGAGTGCAATGCGATGAGTTTCTACGTACGTTATCTCCATACGAGAGGTCGGATACACGTTATTTAGTTTTACATATACTTAAAACATATCTTTGTATCACGCTAAGTGCCGTGTTGAGAGAGATCCCGTTTATATGTAACTATTTTTAAGCGACTTCAAAAAGGAGGACGTTCTCAATTCAGCCGTTTGTATGTATTTTTTTTATATATTATAAATACGAAAGTTTGGATGTGTGTTTATTTGGTTGTTTGTTGGTCTATCACGGCGAAACGAATAATAATAAATAATAAATATCTTTGCACATACACACAGCGCCATCTAGTTCCACACTAAGTAACTAGGCTTGTATTATGGATATCAGATGGTTGATAAACTACACAAATACATTTTTTTTTGTAAATAAATACAAAAATAAATGAAAAACATCCATAACTCGGGAACACAATGTCTGTATTCATCATACAAACATATGTCCCTAGCGGGATTCGAACCCGCGACCTTTTGGTATATCAGTCAGAATTTTTAACCACTACACCAAACAGGGTCGTCGTCAAACGAATGAACGGATTTGGATGAAATATGGTATAAATATAAAATATTTTTTATGCCGATAAAGTGAGTAGTTCCCGCGGGATAAACAAATTAAACATATCCGCGATGAAATTATGCCACGCAATATATGATAGCAAGCATGAATGTGAACCACTCGGCTATATTTAGTTTTTTTTTTTAATATTTTTTGTTAACATACATGCAGCCATTATCATAAAAATAATACATAATTTAAAATTTGAAATTGATACATAATATAATGGAGGCTATTTAATTGTTTAATATTTATTCATTCTATGTTACTGTTATTGTTTAGCGGATATAATTTATTCTGCTGTTTATTTTTCACTACTATTTTAACATGACTACCATATTTGTATGCCAATTTGGCTGATCACAGAGATCATATTTATAAGTTAATGTATCGTTATGATATACCTGTACCTGTATACCTGTATATATATATGACCTGTACACCTGTGTATCACAAATAAATAAATGATTGAAATGATTGAAAAAATATATTTGTTTTGTTCGATCTTAATTACGAAGCAATACTTATTTAAAATGAGAATAACCCTCGAGTTTCGTGCTCATTCTTCTCTGGGGAGCAGGTAATTGTGAATGTGCGGTAATTGTACGTCGATATTATTTTCCTGACGAAATAAAATGCACCTATTTGTATTGGTGACCGTAACCGTATAAAGATTTTTTTTATTGGTATATATTGCCATCCGACGCGAGTGTAGCCATTAACTTTGCGCCATGGTCGTAAACTTTGTGGTCGTTCAGAATCTCACTGCAAATTTCAATGCGAGTAATACCTGCGGGCTTAGGGAATAACATAGCTGCTTGAAAAGCAAGGAATGTACACTTCCAGCACGCAGGGATCAGGTTTCATTCTCATGCGCAAAGTAAAAGGTCGGCATTACAATGAAAAACTGTTTTACAGTGCCCATTGAAATAAAACTGTAGTGCGTGTTCATGGATGTTTTTCTGTGCCAATCCGGCAATTCCTCCAAAAAAAAGCTGTCATTTAGGACATGCCGCGACCCGCGATTTTGTAAAACGGCGAATACAATCATCTAGCCCAAAAAAGGTTAGATATGACGTGTTTAAACCTTTAGCTATTTTGGTTGAGCAATAGGTATGATTTTTTTTCTTTTTCGGCAACTGGTTGCGAAACTACAAGGGGGAAAGATAACAGTTGTGTAACAAGAACAGTCATTCGTCTTTGGCAAGTCGTAACAAGAATATTCAATACTTTTTGGCAATTGGTTACTAAACTTGGTTGCAATCGCGGCCGGAGGAGATTTTTGTATCTCTTCCACGGCACCAAATGTGTCCACCACCTGTCAGTGTATGTGAGGCATTTATTTTCTTTTGTACAATAAAGCATCTACACCCGTATCAAATCAAAGTCAAAAATGCTTTATTTTGTTGGTACACAGAGTAAGCTTAAAATAGTCAATTTTACATTACTGCTACTGCTTGTTTAAAATGCAATTTTCCCCTGAGAAGAACAAGCAAGAAACTTGACAGGTTCTTACAAAACGGTTTCTATATTTCATTATTAATTGCGAAATAGCCTGGCATATCCAGGAATGATTATCATCTAAATAGTCTGATATTTTATAAAGTGCTTTCTTATTAAGTTTCGATTTTATAGTAACCTGCACTGTACTTTTAAACTCTACATTTTGGCCTTTCCGCTCCCATCACCATTTTGAATGATTTTATGTGATATATCTAATTATATTGGTTAACATACACGCCCTTGACATTTTTATTTTAACATTTTTCTACAATAACATTGTGGCAGTCTGGCATTTTGGGAGTCTTACGGGGAAATATACCTTAACCTTGAATTAGAACCTCTGACCTGCCCCCTTGTTATCCAATTCGTTGGGAATAAAATCCAATGTTATCTGTAAATTTTGAATAATAAGTAAAAAAAAATCTATTAAATGACGAATGGCGAAAGAGGTGGCAATGATTAATTGCCCATTGAGGTTCCGCCTCCCCGGTTCAATGTAAAACAACATTGGGATTACGAATCGCAGGTCGCAGGTTCAAGGGCATTTTAAATGTCCGCCTGGCTAGCTACCACCATCTTATCAAAATCTGCCGCCAGCAATGTTAATAGCATCATTGTGTTCCGGTTGTCAGAGATAAGATAGCCAGTCCCCCAAATATACTGGTGTTTCCGGGTTTACGCTTTCACCTGCAGCCTCATCTTCACTAACATCAGGTGTGTTTGAGGTCAAGTACTAAACCGTTGTTAATAAAAAAAAAGTTAGACAATAAGGCCGCTGTTATATTATAAATTATAAGCCTGTTTAGTTAAATTATGTTTTGTCACTTTCTTTCATTACAATATTTCCTTACGAACGAAGAGACAAAACATTAACTAAAACAGGCTTATAAAGCGTTTGTAATTTTTTGTGAATAAGACGGTAGGGATTTAGAGTAGGTAGTATTACGCGTCCTGCTTTATTAATTTCTTTTTTTCTTCACAGAGGTATAGGTCAAACGAGACGCACGTGGTCCTCGTGCGAGTAGGGTCAACCTTAACAGGCAACTACAGCTGCGAGGTTATACTCAACGCCCCATCTTATCCACACTACACTGCAACTTCGAGGCTAGATGTCGTTGGTAAGTCTTTAAACATGTGCATTTTTGATACCATAAAGTGGATGGATGATTTAATAACTTCTCATTCATGTACCTATGTATCATTATTATTTCAAAGTGGCTCGAAAGATGGCGCTAACAGATGGGGCCTCTTATTTCTTACATTTTAATTTAATTTCTACATTGTCCAGAGCCACGCCTAACCATAAAAACAAAAATATATGTAAAAAAAAAAATCGTTAGCCAATTGGAAAGTCGCCCATACTGTCTTTGGTGGCAGCAACTACTCTACAGGGGGGGACTGAAAATCAGCAACACTGTTGAGTCCCTTACCCATTCATCACAATACTGTGGTTCTCGATTCTATGTATGCTTGTCTTTTTTTCTTTTTTGTGATGAATAAATACCTTTTATTTATTTATTTATTAAAATACCTAAATAATAATCAAAAATCAAAATCAAAAAATGCTTTATTTTGTAGGTACACAGGGTACACTTAAAATAGTCAGATTTTACATTTTTAAAGCTACTGCTTGTTCAAAAGGCAATTTTCCCCTGAGAAGAACAAGCAAGAAACTCGAGAGGTCGCTCTTTTAAAAAAAGGTTGTTATATTACAAAATTATTATTTTATATTATAATATTTCATTATTAATTGTGAAATAGCCTGGTTATGCGAACGGGCTGGTTATGTCCATGATTGTTTATCATCTAAATAATCTGATATTTTATAATATGCTTTCTTAATAAGTTTCTGTTTTATAGTATCTTTAAATTTATTGAATGGAAGATTTTGTATATCAACAGGAACTTTATTGAAAAAGCGTATACATAACCCTTTGAATGAATTACTGACTTTGTGGAGGCGACTTATGTGACCTGCAAGTTTATCTTTATTTCTTGTATTGACATCATGTTTATCACTATTTTTCCTAAATGATGCTATATTTTTTTTTGACATATATTAGATTTCCAAATATGTACTGTGACGAAAAGGTTAGAATATTATACTCTTTAAATCTGTCTCTAAGTGACACTGCAGGTCTCAATTGATAAATTGCGCGAACGGCTCGTTTTTGTAAAACAAAGATTGTATTGATATCCGCGGCATTTCCCCACAGCAAGATACCGTAAGACATCAGGCTATGGAAATAACTAAAATATACTAATCTAGCAGTATTTACGTCCGATATTTGTCTAATTTTTTTGACTGCATACGCTGCAGAGCTGAGCTTCTTCGCCAATTTATGGATATGAGGACCCCATTGTAATTTGGCGTCCAAAGTAATGCCCAAAAATATAGTGGACTCAACAAGGTCTAGAGTGATCTAGGTCTAGAGTCTAGGTCAACAAGGTCTAGAGTTTTTTATCATTATATTTGTGGGCACCTCCCTGACATTAGGCAGTACAAATTTAACACATTTAGTTTTTTTCTCATTCAGTAACAAATTATTTGCCGTAAACCATTCTACTATTTGAGAAATAGCGTTGTTCACGTCGTCATAATTTAATTTTAGTCTATTTACTTTAAACAATACAGAGGTATCGTCAGCAAACAATACTATTTCATGTTTATCGTTTACAAGGTTTGGCAAGTCATTTATGTAAACCAAAAACAAAAATGGTCCGAGAATGGAGCCTTGTGGGACGCCCATACAGACTGTCGACCCTGACGATGTATTGCCACTGATATCAACCCTCTGAACTCGGTTACTCAAATAAGAATTCAGAAGGTCGAGAGCACGGCCGGTTACACCATAATGACGTAATTTCCTAATTAAAGTGTCGTGATGAACGCAATCAAAGGCCTTGGACAAGTCGCAAAATACTCCTATTGCATCCTGCGCATCTTCCCAAGCCTCAAAAATATATTGTAAGAGCTCGACACCTGCATCGGTTGTCGAGCGGCCCCTAGTAAAACCGAATTGTTTATATGACATTAGATTGTTACTGTAAAAATAACTCGATATCTGATTTAATATAATTTTTTCAAAGATTTTGCTGAGAGTCGGTAGTATTGAAATAGACAAAATTTTAGACAAATTAGAGGGGTCTGATGTACTACCGGCTTTAAATAAAGGTATGACTTTACTGTGCTTCATCAGATCAGGAAATATGCCATCATCAGTACATTTATTAAAGATATAAGCTAAGTGTGGTGAAATACAATCAATTACGGCACTAATAATTTTTACTGATAAACCGTGAAGGTCGGCAGTTTTTTTCTTGTCTAAAGAACGAAATGCTTTTAAGATGTCTATAGGACTTACATGATTAAATTTAAAATGGGAGTCACAAATCTCCACATTTTGTTTAAGTAGCGATTCAACGAGTGTGGGACATGAATTCAGAGATTTTGTAGTTAATATTGGAATATTAGTAAAGAATTTTTCAAAAGCTTCTGCAACTTCTAATTGTGAAGTTAGAATTCGATCATTAATTTTTAATCGCGTATCAATGTTAAGAGTTTTAAATTTGCCAGTTTCGCTATTTATAACTTTCCAAGTTGTCTTTACTATGTCCTTACTATACTATATAATTTTGATGTTAATTTTTAGTTGATATCTACAATATCTACTACCACTTTGACCACTTTTTCTCCGTTCAGTGCCACTAGGTAATTGTAAGACTCGTTATTAATTTGTGGATAACATTGTTCGTTAAAGTAAAAGCTAACTTTAGTAAAACACGTTGTACAGATGTTATTTGTCCTAAATAAAATAAAAAATAAAATAAACTTCGATGACGAATAAAGATCCGTGAACGCAATCTTTGGCAAATGCACGTCGTACATGACAATAAAATAATATAATTCATTAAAAAAAACTAGAGTTAGTTAGAGTAGTTAGAGTAAAGTTAGAGTTTTTGTTACCGAGTAAAAAAATTAAATGTAAGTGAAAATTAAAATACAAATTAACAGACTTACTTCATTTCGATTGTACCTTATTTTATCAATGAGAAAAAACAAGCAACGTTCATATGGAAGACGCCAAAGGGGGTGGCGGGGCACAGAGCGCAACCAATCACAGCAAGTCGCGTCGGCGCCGGGGCAAGTGCCGCCGGCGAGCGGCGAGTGGTCGTCTTTCAGCGTCTTCAAAGATACCGCGACACGTGTTCATGTGTTGTGGCAAAGTACTTAGAGCGCGCAGCCATTAAGATCCAACTCACAAAATTTACATTTCTAAATTTTATTTTTTGAATAAAATCTGTTAACTTTAAGGTTTTTTTTAATTTTTCCGTAATAGGTACATCCTATACATACACTCTGCAACGTTTGTCGGGTTAATTTTGTTAGACCCTATATACAGGCGACGTTTATGTTCACAAGTGGCTGTCACATCGCTGATATGATGATGATAAGGGTAAAAACGGTGACGCGTCTCTTCTTTTGGATGTCGTCAAGGAAAATAAAGAAAGAATGAGTCATATATAGAAACATATTTGGTGGCTTTCAGATTATTCGAGAATTTCTGCCCAGGCTGATGTTGATGTGGATTTCGAAATATAAGTCTTATCACAGTAAAGCATAGACTTGACAATGTGTAGTTTTTTGTTACCTCATACAAACCTTTTACAATGTTAGACACTAACTGTTATCCGCGAACTTCGTCCGCGTAGTCGTTCTACTATCAAAAGCGTCACTCTGTAACTCAAAAGCAATCCCAATTATGATACCTCTCCTACAGCAATCAGTCGCTTTTCCGGGATAAAACGTAGCCTATAATGTAACTATATCAAATTTCTCTTTCCAGCCGTTTAGTCGTGAAGAGGTAACAAACATACATACATGCACACACAAACTTTCGTATTTATAATATTAAGATAGATAAGCATTTATTTGCATCCATGTACACACACATAACAAATTTTACATAATGAAAAATACAACTAAACAATAAAACACAAGTACAGAAACAACAAATATTATGTGTGTGCCGCAATATACAAAAAGGCTACAGCTCAGTGTATGGATTTGCCCGAGGCGAGCAAAACACTAGTATTATGCTGAAACCTGAAGGACAAATGGAATTTTGAAATGTGTTTGGTGTTATCAAATTAAAACTAACGTTATTGATAAATGAATATTGTTTTTTTTTATGCTTAACGGGTTTGTACTTGACCTCAATCACACCTGATGTTAAGTGATTGGATAAGATTATTCCCGTAACATATTGTATTCCATTAATAAAATATACCTAATTAAGTTATTGAACCAATTATTTTTATTATTATAGAATAAATTGATAAATAATGAAAAATTAAGAAATTATTGCAATTTTCGATTTCATATTCTATACACGTTATAATTATAATAGGTAAACTATTTCAATTTGTGATGCCCAAGCTATGGATCCAATCCACGACCCCCTACTGCTTCATACCTCCTCATGATAGGAAGACAGTGGAAAGGTTGCGGTCCGGAATACCAATCTTCTGCTTTTCCATCAAAAATCGCGCAGTCCGAATTGTCGGCCAAGAGAGTCTCACTGACCGACTGGATCCCCTGGCGTTGCGAAGAGACGTCGCGTCCCTCTGCATTCTCTATCGCATATTTCATGGGGAGTGTTCTGAAGAACTGTTCGAGCTAATACCCGCTGCTCAATTTAACCGATACACTTCTCGCCGAAAATTAAATTTCCATCCACATCACCTGGATGAGTGGAAGTCTACCACTGTACGTTTCTCAAGAAACTTCTTACCACGTACGACCACCCTGTGGAACGGACTTCCGGCAGCGGTATTCCCGAACGAGTACGACATTGGAACCTTCAAGAAACGAGCCTACACCTGCCTCAAAGGCCGGCAACGCATCTGTGACCCTTTTGGTGTTGCGAGTGTCCATGGGCGGCGGTGATTGCTTTCCATCAGGTGACCCGCATGCTCGTTTGCCGCCCTCTCATATAAAAAAAAAAAAAAAAAAAATTTGAATGTTGCTTTAGATTAGTTTAAGTTGGGAAGACGTTTAAAAATAAGTTTGTTTGGTATCACATATATTGTATATGTATATATAACAATTTGTCACTATATATGTAGGTATATTTTAAACTATCACTGCATGTAAGTTGATGTTCATATCTAACGTATGTATGTTTATATCTGTTAGATATAATAGATTAGATATAAAAATATAGCATCATTTAGGAAAAATAGTGATAAACATGATGTCAATACAAGAAATAAATATAAACTTGCAGGTCACATAAGTCGCCTCCACAAAGTCAGTAATTCATTCAAAGGGTTATATATACGCTTTTTCAATAAAGTTCCTGTTGATCTTCCTTTCAATAAATTTAAAGATACTATAAAACAGAAACTTATTAAGAAAGCATATTATAAAATATCAGATTATTTAGATGATAAACAATCATGGACATAACCAGCCCGTTCGCATAACCAGGCTATTTCACAATTAATAATGAAATATTATAATATAAAATAATAATTTTGTATTATAAAAACCTTTTTTAAAAGAGCGACCTCTCGAGTTTCTTGCTTGTTCTTCTCAGGGGAAAATTGCGTTTTGAACAAGCAGTAGCTTTAAAAATGTAAAATCTGACTATTTTAAGTGTACCTGTGTACCTGTGTACCTACAAAATAAAGCATTTTTTGAGTTGATTTGATTGTTTGGTATCTATTATTTTATATATTTTTTTAAGTCATTGGTGCACAACCTACTTGCTTTTATCCCGTTCTACTTTTTCTCTACCCAAAGGTTAATAGCGATAAGACCGCCTGGTTGTACAATTTTTATTTTTTTATGAAGCTTTATTTATGAAGTGCATTGTAGTTTTTTTGTGAAATAAAGTGTACTTGATTGATTGATTGATATAGCCCTCTATTGCTGTCAAAAAATATTCCGGTATACGTCTGTATTAAAGCGGTGAGGTAAATTGCTTTAAACCTCTTAATTTGTCATGCAATCAGCTTGCTGGCTAACCGCACAGGGGCAATATAACAAAGTTGACTCTTTCCATAAATCCTGGCTGTACCCTTCGTAACCTAAAGTTGACCTACGTTTCTCGCGTCCACCACGTCTATAAATCTACTAATGCGTGTCCGTGGTTTGAGGTGAGAAGCAAGTGAGAAGTTGATATATCTTTCACTGGGTTTTGCTGCCCTTGCTCGTTTGTGAGGAAAGTTTTTAATGGTTTTGTTACTGTAATTATGAAGTTACATTACGTTTCTTTTCTGTTTTGGTGTGTTAGCAAACTCGTGTTATATGGTAAAGTAACGTAGAAGCTGTAATGTAACTACACATGTTAAGTTAGTGTCTTTCTCACGTTGACTGCCTGAAATTAAAGTAGGTTATATATGTATGTTATGTATATATGTTATTATTTTATTTACTCATTATTTACTGATATTATATACTGTTCTATAACATGTAGGTTTGTTTATATAATGGGGTGTATTATTCTTAAGGAGATCATTTTATTATTGAGAGTAAGAGATGTATACACGTATGTATCCTCTCATCGCATCTTGCTGATTACTCCTATTAATTGTAATTTGTATGTACATTTGTTGATAAGTGTCCGTGAGTCATTTGGAGGCTCCACTGAAAACCAGCGTTGTAGTGAACGGCTACAACCCATGCTGAGTTGGAGACCTTTTTGACTCCACCTTGCGACACCGACAATTAGATGGCAAACACAATATTATTTTTTGCATGTGTCTCGACTGTGTATTATTTGTACCTGATCGTTTTTGTCATGAGATGGGTTTAAATAAATTTTTCTTTATTTCTTTTCTTTCTAATACAGTCGGCAACACAATTAAGGTCTTAATATATGTAGGAAAGAGTCTAAAGGAAAATTGTTATTCAAATTTAACTGAAATTTGTATATCACAAGTGAAAACGAAAATATAACAAAATTCAACCGAGACCTTCTAAATAATGTTATATAAATTCAAGCCTGGAAGGATGGTAATTACGGTCAAAGCAAGTATAGTACATTTTATTAAGAATTAAATAAGCAAAATAAACACAAAACACATTGATTTTGCAATTCTCGTCTTTCTCCGATCCAAAGAGGGGTTATTTTGAAGCCGATGTCTGTCAGACATAAAATAAATAAATATCCTTCAACATACTCACAGCGCCATCTAGTTCCACATTAAGCAATTAGGCTTGTATATCAGATGGTTAATATACTACACAAATGCTTTAGTTTTGTAAATAACATTATAAATGAAAACATTCATCGCTCGAGTAAACGTGTCCATATTCATCATACAAACATGCCCCTAGCGGGATTCGAACCCGCAACCTTCTAGTATCTAACCTCTACACCAAACAGCTGTACTTTGAAAATGGTTTTTTTATATTCGAAAGATGGTGGTTCTTAGTATTTTTTTATGGAAATCCGTGTCGCGATTTCGAAGACTTGAACCACAGTTGCTATGTACCTACACCAGCCTCCGTATTATGATAAGCGCGTTAAACGTATATGTCGCGCGACGTAACATGACCTGTCCTGCTCGTTCGCTAGTACGAAATATACAACTATCCCACTCTCACTCCTACGTCGCGCGTAACATGTCATGCTACGCAGGTTAGATGATATTATTATGTATTCTTTGCGCTAAGCAAGCAACTTTGTTTCAACCGCCTCCGTGGCTCAACGTAAACAACGTAATATATTCGGATTCGGAAGTCGCGGGTTCGATCCCCAGCCGGATACATGTTTAGTACTCGGTTTGGTTGGCGGTAGGGCATTTTAAATGTCCGCCTGACTGGCTAACACCATCTTAAACTGCGGTAAACAGCAATGTTAATAGTATTGTTGTGTTCCGGTTGTCAAAGATAAGATAGCCAGTTCCCCAAATAAGATGGGGTTCGCCTCATCTTCACTTAACTTCTTGTGTGATTAAGGTTAAGTACTAACCCGTTGTGCATATAAAAAGCAATATTTGTAGGAGTGACCTCTATTGGCATTTCTATATGAGTATTTCCTTATTTCGGATAGTATGTGAGTGAATCTTCCAATTTGCACTAGGACCGCGTGATCTTCATCATTAAGGTTGTTGATATTGAGTTTCTGTATAGCAGAGCCGATTCCACGTGCTCGTTAAGATAAATCTTTCTTTCAATATCTGTAGCGTTGGTGTGTTAATTTCTCATCAGCTCGCCATCTATTCTTGGCTCCAATCGAACTACAAAATTTCAACAATTTCGAATCAACAATATCAACGCAAAAACATTTTCTTTATCCAAGGAAAGTAGCCCCTAATGAATTCCGATAGTCCTCGGAACACAGGTGCTCTTTCCCTTTTTATTGCTTGTACTTTATCTACGAGCCTCACCTGTTCGCTTTTTACGACTGATAGCATCTTTTATATCGGCTAAATAGGTCACTGCTTTTAAACGATTAAATGTAGGCATACTTACCTATAATCTACGTTACGTAACACCTCTCCTGAATTGTCTTTGTGAGATGTTTTCACTAAATTATCTTTAATCAAGGCTGGGTTATCGTCACGCTTCTCCACGCTCCAAGATGTAGGCTTAATTATATTCCATCGTATAGGAAAGATTTTAATGATATATAGCGCGGGAACTGTTGCAATGAAAGAAATGACGAAAGTTAATATATTAGCCAGAAAAGTAACCACACTAAATTCAAACAATTTATAAGAGTTGTTTCTGAACAATATAGTAGAATGGTGTCCCTTAGACCACTGTAGCCTTGGAGCATTTTCGTTTGTGCCTAAATAAAGAAAGTATTCCATTGTTTTAGTAACTAGTCTTTGTTCTTTGCACAATGCTCTTGTAAATAGGGTTGTTACTTTTTTGCAGTTTATATATTAAAATTTGGATAGAATATTCTACTCGCTCAGTGTGATACGGAATTACTCCCAAGAGATAGGATTGAGGATGAGATGATTCGCCAGCGCGTGCTAGAGTGGAGACGAGGTACACGAATACTAGTTAGATAGAGCAACGAAATTTAAAAGATCAAACTTGGGAGAGGCATAGGGGCTAACAGTGATATCAAACTTTACAATTAACACAGGCAATTTACAGCAGTATTCAGTGAATATTGTTAGGTTTTTTCTATTAAAAAAAGAAAGAAAGAAAGAAAGAAAATTATTTATTTGTTTGATTTTGGGTATACAGATAAAGGTCTTATTTTGTAGATAGGTAAGTAGTCCAACAAAATCTGCATGTTATTTAAGCTGTAAAATTAGAATTAAAAATTCATGCAACGATTATGAACAGACACGATAAACGACAACATTGTGTTAACCCTGAATAACTTTAAATATTACAATGTTACATTTAAAACTGAATTAATGTCATCTTACCTCATATATGTTGTGTCAAATACAATTTTAATAACAATACATAACAATATGTCAATTTAACTAATTATTAAGAAGATTCTTACATTAAGTTAAAATTTATAACAATATTATATATTATATTTATATATGCTATCAATAATGCTTTATTCTTACAATTTATATTTGCAACAATATATTCGGATTCGGAAGTCGCGGGTTCGATCCCCAGCGGGGTACATGTTTAAGTACTCGGTTTGGTTAGTGGTAGGGCATTTTAAAATGTCCGCCTGGCTAGCTACCAACATCTTATCTAAATCTGCCGCCAAGCAGCAATATTAATAGCATTGTTATGTTCCGGTTGTCAGAGATAAGACAGCCAGTCCCCCAAATGTGTTGGGGTTTCCGGATCAGTACGCTTCCACCTTCGACCTCATCTTCACTTAACATCAGATATGACCAACCTGTTGTTCATAAAAAAAAAAGTAGTTTAGAATTTATTTACGGACAGAGAAAATTACAAGAAAGACTTAAATTTTGTTATTGACCTGAGCTAGGTATATAAACTGGACTATAGGGTCCAATCCAAAGCATCCACAAGGTTCCATTTAGTTGAGGGGCAAAGAAGTCTCGAGTAATATTTTACTCACTTTGTCACACCCGTGACAGCCCTCAGTCCCTTTTGCCGACAAAAAGGTTTAGACAAAGCTTCCTTCCCTGCCCCGAATAACTTCTTACTAGGCATGGGAAAATTATCAGTGAAAAAAACGAGTGATATAGGTTTATTATAGATTAAAATGATTTACTTACAACATCACATATGATTTCCTTACTATTCAAATGGTCATTCCTTCCTGCGTCAGTCTTTTCTGAATCCTACAACCTTGGGATCTTCAAGAGCAGAGTGAATAGGCATTTACTGGGATCGCGTGCGTCATCTTCGACCACATCGTCACTTTCCATCAGGTGAGATTGTGGTCAAAGGCGAATCCAGTCATCATGAAAAAAAAAAGTGCTCTGCATAATTATAGGTCAAATGGTAATAAAGATTAGATTAAAATAAAGAACTACAACTTATTTAGAACTACCCTAAATGAGTATAGAAATGAATAAGCAAAATTCAAAATCTTAGAGAATGTCTGCTATTTTGTGAGCAAGTGTATTGATATATATCTTTCTTAAATTTCACTAGCCTTTAACATTGTGTTCAATACAGGAAGCGCGGGAATTCCTATCACACACCTCCGGAAAATATCTACAAAAGCGAGCTTAGCTCTAAAGAAATCTCTTGCAGTCAACCCCACTGGAGGATAGAAATGTTAGACGGGAAACAAATAATGCGGATGCAAAAACTATATACGTAGGTAGTTAATAATAGATACCTATGATTGAATTCATTTAATAATAAACTACTTAAAATATTATAAATAAGTAACTGAATACATATAAATACATAAATAAATCAAATAATGAACACCTAATCAAACTCATACCAATGATTGAGAAAGAAAGTGCTCTTTTAACCTCTTCTTAAATACATTCACAGAAGGACTGGCGCGAATATGCGCGAAAAAAAATAGAAAACCCTCGAACAACTATGCTTTCATCGACATACACACAAAAAATGCGTTAAATAAATTTTCATCAATCATATCTAAGAACTTATATACCCTTTTCTCATTAGTGCGTCAATATTTAGAAGAAAGAAGAAATGAATTAGTTCATTTATATAGTTCACTCACGACGCGTTATCCAGGCCTACTTCTTAGCGGACAAAAATTTGCCCAAACATTGATACGCTCTTAGTTTGTTTTAGCTTTAGTTTTTTTTCTTTTTTTATTATGTTATGAAAATGTTCCGTTTCGTTACAAAGTTTCGAGGATATTGGAGTTGTTAAGTAAAAGTCAGTTTAAGTTACATAATTTAACTTTAGTGAGTTAGATATACTTAAATGTTGTAAATTGGGTTCTATTGATTTTACTGAAAGATATTTTTAGTTGTGTATAATCTTTAATGGGAAAGTTTCAATTTATAAATTGTCGATCGATTGGTGTAGTGGATAGTCAGATTGCCAAATCAATAGTTGCGGGTTCGAAGCCCGCGAGGGTTAAATGTTTGTATGATGAATACGAACATTTATTCACCTCGAAGGGGGCTCATGGCACGTGAGGATTGATTTGACTGAATTCCGGAGAGTTATATAGAGTGTAGATTCATGTCACTAAAATATTTAATCACTATTTTGATTTTAGTCTCGTTATAATTATTGGAATCCTTTCAGAGCAGCCTGAACTAGGAAAATCCTGTGTTTCAGGCGAAGCTAGTGGAGGGATACACCTGCGAAGGTATTCCGCCGACACTTCGGCGACTGGAATTATCGGTCGTAATATTCGGTTGGCACGCACCGAACGCGCAATTAGCGGCGTCTAGTTCAGCGTATTACGCGAACGTTCAACTACGCTTGCCGAGCATGCGGTCTCGTAATGCGTCGCATGATGTGTCGCTTGCTATGCAAAATACATTGAAAACGTTTTCACGGAAAACAGTCGCTAGTCGACAGGTTCGGGACTACGCCGAACGTCACGTAATTTCGGCTGATGTACCATAGGTTAGTTAACACGTTCACGGACAGACCTGCAATAGATGGCGATTTTTCCAAATTAATTGTGTCACCCCTGCAATAGCGGGCGTAGGACTTTGCTTTTTACGTACCAAACCTGCTTACGAATTCGTCTCCCCATACTAATTTTAAGAGAGCGTGCTTTACTGTCACATTCTATTGAATCAGGAGGCTCTAACTGTCCAATAAGACGATTTTTGCACACTTTCATGCTATGTTCACATGCACGCCGTGCAGCCCGGCGGGCTGCCTGGCGGGCTGCGCGGCATGCAGCCCGTCCCAGGCCGGCGAAAATTCAAGCTGTTCACACGCACGCCGTCGTGTCAGCCAGTGCCAGCATGGCGGGCAGCGAATTTTCGTCCAAGCATCGTGAATTTTTTTCTTGTCCTTATGGAATTTATGTTCGGGGTTCCATAATATTTCTTCTTCCTGGTAATATTCCAGGAACGTCAAAATTGTCTCGTTTGACCATTCCACCATGTTGTAATCTCCGATCGTAGCGACTTTTTTAGCAACGTTGAAGATCCACTCGTCACGACAGCGCGAGAGAGACTGACTGCCCGCGCGCGTGAAAACAGTCACTGGGCGCCCGCACATCCATCCTTTGAACTTTGCCAAAAAACCGACACTCTCCCAACCCGGAAACCCCACTTATTTCGGGGACTGGCCATCTTATCTCTGACAACTGGAACAGAATAATGCTATTAGCATTGCTGTTTTGGCGGCAGACTAAGATAAGATGGTGGTAGCTAGCCTGGCTCACATTTAGAATGCCCTACCACCAATCAAACCGAGTACTAAATATGTATGGGGATCGAACCCGCTACCTCCGATTCGTAAACATTGTTGAACATTTAGTCACGGAGGCAGTTAGATGGCTGTTGTGTGGACTTAGTGCCAAGTGCTTTCTTATTTTATTGTAACAATAATTCTGCCTGTAACACGAAACTGTATACTATGGATGTACTATACTTAATTAGCACTTAGATCAGAATTAATATGGGTATACATGAGGCACACTTAAAAGTTTTACACTTCTAGCTAATCGGAACTATTTGAATTTCGAATGTTATATTTTTTGAAACGACTTGCAACCTTCTTAGTAATAAATAAAATAGGCGGGAAATCTTTTCTCAATTGTTTTTTATCACACATCAAAGTTCTACGTACGCAAAATAAATGGAATTAAGTCGAAAAGATTTCAGAGCGATGATTTTTTATGATTTTAAAAGTTCTCTCTCTCCCCGCAAGACTGTGCTGCTCGTTTTCAAAATGCTTTTGGGAGAGAAGCACCTTGTTTGAGCACCGTGAGGTGATGGTTTGCTGAATTTGAGAGAGGTCGGGTTTCTTTACATGACGAATTTCGTGAAGGGCGGCCTTCAACTGCCGTCAACGAAAATAATGTGGCTACTGTTAAGCGGCTAATTGAAGAAAACCCTCGGATTACCTATGAGACAATTCGAGGACTATTGGGGATTGGTATGAACCAAATATAAAGAAAATGTTACATGAAGAATTAAAAGTTCGGAAACTTTGTTGTCGTTGGATCCCTCATGAACTGACAGCGGAGCAGAAGCGGGCTCGCGTGGAATGGTGCTCACAGATGCTACTAAAGTACGACTACGGACATTCTAATGCTGTTTATGACATTATCACAGGAGACGAAACGTGGTTTTATTGTTTTGAACCCGAAAAAAACAGCAATCTTGTGAATGGGTGTTCGAAAATTATAACAGGCCAACAAAAGTGAGGCAGGTGGGAAACGTTGGTAAAAAAATGATCGCGTTTTTTTTCTCAGATACGGGTCCCATCTGCACAAATCCACTTAAAGAACAAACTAGTGTTAATGCCGAGTGGTATTCTACCATTTGTTTACCCAGGGTGTTAGAAAAAGTTCGCGAAAGACGACCAAAAAGCCGCCTTCTCCTACATCATGACAACGCTTCTTCACACACGGTCAACAAAACAAAGTCATTTTTAGCTTCCGAAAAAGTACAACTCGTCACCCATCCAGCACATAACCCTGACCTAGGACCCTGTGATTTCTGTATTTTCCCCAAAATCAAAGATTTGATGAGAGGTTTCACTTTTACCAACTCCGAAGAGGCAGTGATAGCAATCAAGCGAATCGTGATAGCCGAGCATAGAAAACATGCCTTCAGATCCTGTGGTCCTCCTGTTTTAAAAAGTGGTTCGATCGCATGAAAAAATATTTAAAATGTAAAGGAGAGTATTTTGAAAAGCAATAAACATAATATTTTGATTATAACATGCTGTTTTTTTAAGTTACGCAAAACTTTTAGTGTGACCTACGTATTAGTAAGATTCTTAAAACAGTAATCCAACTAATATTTTACAGAGAGTTTGTGTGTATGTATCTATGTTTGTTACCTCTACACGCCTAAACGGCTTGACGGATTTAGACGACATTTGGTTGGTAGGCAGATTAGGATCTATATTTATATATAGGCAATCTATATTCTTGCTGAACCATTTTTGATGAAATGGTCCACGCAAACAAAGTCGCTTTCAATAGTTATAGTTATCTGCATAAAACTTTACTATAAAGTGTGCACTCGTTCAGAGACCTACAGATTGATGACCAGTTTGATGTAGTAGTTGACTCTGACCCACATGCGCATACGCACTGGGTATAATATAAATGTGTTTGTATTATGAAAACGAACATGGTAGCCGAGATATGGATGCTTACTATTATAATAATGTATTCGTGTAGTCTATCAATCCCTAATACAAGCCTAGTTGCTTAATGTGACACTAGATGTCGCTGGTAGTCCAGCAATATCTTCAAAATTTTAAACTATTTGTTTTTTACAGGCGTCGGCGGCCTCCGGGCCATAGAGTTACGGATATCCCCGCCAGTCGTGCAAAGAGGCTCGGATGCGACGTTAGCGTGCCTGTACGAGCTGACAGAGGCGCCACTATACTCTGTCAAATGGTACAGAGGGCGCCACGAGTTCTACCGGTACTCACCCACCGAGACTCCGGCGACGAAGATATTCCCATTTGCTGGGATTAATGTAGATGTGAGTTTTATGATTTAACAATGGACAAATTGCTAGAAAAAAATTGTATATATTGGAGAAGTTTCCAAGATGCTCTATTTGGAAGTTGAGAATACATGCATACAATGCTCACACCTGTCGCGTTGTGTAGGCAGAGACTATTGATTTCCACTTGCAACGACCCCGACATACTACTTTTGCTTCTTTCACACTCATCAAATGCTTCCTATACGCTCGTCGGTTAGTGGTTGATCGCACCTGACCTTTTGTGAGTACGTCAGTCACTTGATGACGTACGTCCTTCTTGGTCGACCTTAACCGATCCTTCCATTCACGCTTTCGTTAATCTCCTTTCACTCATTCGTTCTATATCTATGACGACCGTTTGGTGTAGTGGATAGTGACCCTGTCAGCGAAACCAACGGTTGCGGGTTCGAATCCCGCGACGGGTAAATGTTTGTGTGATGAATATGAACATTTATCCCTGAGTCATGGATGTTTATATAAATATTTATGTATGTTTATCCGTTATCCAGTAACCATAGTACAAGCTTTGCTTAGTTTGGGACTAGATGATTGGTGTAAGTGTCCGACATATTTATTTATTATTATTATTTATTATTATAAAAAAAAAGAAAATATATAAAAGCCATACACATAAACCACCTTCACATACCGCCACATACCTCTTTCTATCTCACTGACATACGTCACCTTGCATGCTACACCTTTCAGTTGGAGTTTAGAGTATCTATGATTATAACTGTCTGTTTTGAGCTAATGTGGTATGTCTGTTTAACGACCTGATTGAAAGGCTTGCTGCGGTTGAAGGCTTGAGAGAAGCTCTACAATTGAGATCAATGTCTAATATTACCATTAAAATAAAAAAATTAAAAAAACCCGATTGTTTAAAAAGCCGACCAAAAAGAAGGAAGCACCTATTTTATTTTTATTTATTCGGAAAACCAACAGCTGCAATAATACTAATGGAAAATATTATAGGAAACAGAGAGCCAATTACAGGTCGTCACAAATAGAAATACATTATGTAACTCAATAACTTGCATTATCACACTTGTACATTTTTTGCCCTCTCGGTACATACACCAGATTCAATCGTCGCCAAAAAAAAAACAAACGAATTATAAATTAAATTAAGCCATCAAAGAAAATGTTGATTTAATTGACGCCTCGCTGACATAAAACTAGTGTTAAAAAGATCTAGATCGAACTTCTTAGACAATTTAATAAAATTGTTGCTCGCACGCCACAGAAAGGTGATTAGATGCTCTCCACACGTCTGGTGCTTAGTATATCTCACTTGTAATATAGGTACAGTTTCAGTATCCTCATGATGAGTCCTTTCCTAGAATACCCTATGGTAGTCATAGAGCAATTCTTTTCATTTTGTAAAAATTTAGCTCCTACGGGTGCTGTGGTTTACTTCTTGATCACCCAAGAAGTCTTCATTCAACATGCCTGAATTTGGTTTAAGTTTAAGCGGCATTGATAGAGCTATCTGTGCATGCCTCTCTGAACATACCGGATGCGCTATAGAACTGGGGCAGCTCCAGCAACTTCCTGAATCCATTATTATTATTTCTGTAAAATGATTTCTATAGGATGTTGAATTGATAAGACGTTTACTTAGACGCGTCGCGATAAGCTATGGGCACAATATGTCAAAAAAAAGTCACGAGAAACGGTAAAAGTACTAGAACAAACATGTCTTGTTGTTTGAACTTGTCGTTAGTTATGTCAGGTAGTAATACATTTTTTTTTTTAATGCACAACGGGTTAGCACTTGCTCTCAATCACACTTGTTATTTGGTACACTGGCTATCTTATCTCTGACAACCGGAACACAACAATACTATTAACATTGCTGTTTGGCGGCAGACTTAGATAAGATGGTGGTAGCTAGCAAGGCGGTCATTTTAAAATGTCCTACCACAAACCAGACTGAATCTAAATATGTACCCCGCTAGGGATCGAACCCGCTATCTCCGATTCGGAAACCTTTGTTCTTTACGTTGAGCCACGAAAAGGTTGAAGAACGTTAAGACAATCTTTCAAAACCTTTTTCAACGTCAGAGTAATAAATTCTACTATGACCATAACGGACCTCATGATGTCGAATTTTCGCTGGTTTCATAGAATTTTGTAATCTTGAAAACTCAATTACGAAATCTATCCTATCCTACATTTAATAATACTCTATTCTAAGTATTCTACTGTGGCGTTTGACAGGTAAGTAACCTGAACCTTATCTCAAAGGTCATGGTGATAAAATTCAATTACCCTGACATTGTCCTTGCTCTCACAATTTGTGAAGATACGGTTTTCTGGGTCACTTCTGCTATAATAAGTAGAACTTATTGTTACCATAAAATCCCGGAAATTGCTAAAAGTATGGTCCAGGAAACTATGTAATATTGAACCGCTACACAGTTTTGTAGTGAAATTATGTAAAAAACTGGTCAAGGTGATACCGAATACGCCTAGATTTAGGATTTTGTTATTTTCTGCTTTGAAATGAAACTTGCTTTCTGCTGCTATGAAATAGGGTTAATTTTGTTTCCTGATTGCAGATCTTACTAATATTATAAATGCAAAGGTTTGGACATTTGGTTATTTGTCTGTTTCTTTATTGTTTATTGCTCAATCACGGCGAAACGGATGAACGGATTTGGATGGAATTCTGTAGGTTGGACATACCCTCGATTAAAACATTTTGTTTCCCATTAAAGTGAATAGTCGACTATTTATATGTCGGAGATGGGTGAGGGTGGATGGGCGCTGCTAGCGATAAAGGGTCGCGTGGTAAAGGGTGGCTCGGGCAAAGGCGATATTATTGCAAACTACTATAGGCAATCGACAACGTATTCACATACGATTATGATCATTGAACCTGAGATGCTTTCTGTTGAATAGAAAACATTTGCACGCCCCTCATGCCATACAACTTGACCCCCGCTTGCAGTCTGTGGAATTCAACCGGACCTGGTCTTCAATTCTTCCTTGCTCAAATCCCATGATCAACTTCTTATTAGCTAACGACTCACCGGATTCTTCCACGCGTCGGTGATAGTAGGTAATCAGAATCACTCACAGTCGTTGATGTGTTCAGTGGAGCTCCGACTCCTTTGAAGGCTGGAAGCAAAGTGTCTGTCATTTTCGATGTGCAGACCTTATATTACCGTTAACGTCGTCACCGCGTATTATGATAGTCAGTTGACCGTTTGAATAATGAATTCTATCGCTAATTTATCGCTATCTGCGGCATATATATATTTATTGACAACATATTTTGCTTCCTTTTTACAAGCTTTTATTTAACTCATTTCGTATGTATGTGTAGGTTGAAGGTGCTGGGCCCGGATAAATGTTATATCTAAGGCAGGAATCGCAAAAATAATACTATACTAGGTATGTTACTGATACTTAGGGTTTTAGGCAATCCAGGTCGTTCACATAGGCTGGCTAGGTCACAATCACTTTATACACGCACAGTTAATCGATTAACTAGTCATATTTTCGTGAGTCCACGGGTGGGATTAGACCAGAGATCGGTGCTACTTCTCTGTCAGTGCTCTGTGAGTGACAAGAACCAACTGGAAAAGCGGGTATATTATGCAAAGATAGGTAGGTATTACATCGCCGTATGTATTTCCGTAGTAAACAGTATGTATGTACGTCCGTTCAAAATTTGCATGTCAAATTAGAATCATGTTATGTTTGCCTAAGGAACTTAAATATTGAATACTCGCTAGGATCTAGCTAGGATCGTCTCTTCATAAGGGTAACTCCTTAACGGTCTAGCAGGGATACGAAATTTTGCAACGTGGTTAGTTTCAATAGCTAAACAAAGAAAAAAGATTTTCGCAATGACCTGATGCTGTGGCCAGGATTGTCTCCCCAAGGCGGATTTCCTCAACGGTTAATCGCACGGATATGAAATTTTGCATACACGGGTACTAGAATAATATGTGATATTCATGAAGTTTGAAAGCCTATTTTTATTCATTTTCCAAAGAGTCCATCTTTAGTCGCCGTAATATTTGAGACCTACATAGGATTAAGTATAAATATTAGCCTTTCCTCATCGCCGTTATACCTAGACATATTTCAAATTGCTACTAAAGACTTCTTAGTAAACTTCGATGTAATTAACAAGTTCAATAAAGGCACCTTAGCTTAAGCTAACTAGCTATGTCAAAGTTTGTTACCTTGCTGGTTTCTATGTAATATTATGCACTTTAGCTGCCATTTTGAAATCACATTAAAGATGGCTCCGTATTTTAAGCTGCCTTATTAAACGCGTTTAATTTTCAAGAGGCAGGCACATTTGATCGAAATGACATTTTAACATAACTTGCATTCGATTCTGATGTGACTTGTCTAATATAAACTAAAATTAAAACGAATTTTAAAGTAGTCGTCCATTCTGAAATGACTTCTCTAAAGTAAAGTAGATATAATGTTATAAAAGGCTCTTTTCTTCCTGGAATAATAAGACACGACAGTACTAAGTGCAGTTTTAGTTTATAGAAATCGCGCCTTTATCGATTCCTATTATTATAATAATGTTATTTTGAGCAGCCAACTCTCATGTCTCTCAACACAGCCCTTTGTGTCGAATGTGTGCATTACGTAATAGCACAAGAAACCAAGTTGATATATTTTCAGGAACAATCGCCTCCACTAAGAAAATTATCTATGGTTGTATATGTATTAAGGATTAATCATCCTCTCTTTTTGTACAACAATTATAAATAGGTCTTTTTGTATTGTCTTTGTGATTTAGTTAGTTAATAGTTTATTTTATTCTTAAGTATTGAAACTCTTTACCTGTGTGCATGCTGGGTTCACATCCAGTAGGATATATTCAGTTAATTGTGGCGTAATGTTTTTTTTTTTCAAGTTTTGTCTTTTCAAGGTTTTGTGCACCGTTTAAAAAATGAGAGGGCATCGGTCATTATCGCGTGCCCGATACAAATTGGTGGATTTGTGTCAGACGATGATCACATGTCAATCGGTGCTTAAACTTTTCTCTAGGGACTGCTCAATTGAAAACAACCAAGACCGACTATTTCGCGTAGCGAAGCTTGGAACAATAGTATAAAATTGGTTACCTATCCAAGGACTGATCGCTTAAATTAGCGTTAGGTTGTCTCGAAAAAAATGTTGATAAACTTTGGTCCAGACATCCTGATGTCAGAAGTTCTGTCCACTTTCTTATACTTTTATTTATGTTAACGAGGTACCAAAAGGTACCAAATAATAGCAAAACGGTATTATAATCTGGCGTTTTCCAAACATCAAATATCGATTTTGGTCCAGGCGTTCTGACGCTTACGTGATTGTTACTACGTCATAAGTGTCAAACATTCGGCGTTAAGAAGAATACTTCTCTCCCAGTGGATTACGTGACTTTGCAGGGTAAAGGGCTTCATGATATCTAAGTGCAAGCCATTGTCGTCTACGCGGGTCCGATGCGAATTGGCGTACATGTACGTCCGAAGCAGATAAACCTTTACAGCCTTACATAGAACAAATTTAGTTTTTTCAGGAAATCATGAATATGTTTCGATACACATTATTACTCATTGTTGAATAGTAATATTTGGGCTGCTTGACAAAGGCCTCCCTCATCTGTTTATTTAATATAAATAAATAATTGTCAAAAATTTAATTTTTATTATGCAGGCCTCTGAATTTCTACTAGTACTAAAGATTCGTCGCGATTGTTTTCCCCACCGGACATTTCATGAAAAACTGTTTAAATTTTATTTTATTGACAATTAACTTTTTTATGCACAACGGGTAAGCATTTGACTTCAATCACACCTGATGTTAAGTAAAGATGAGGCCAGTGGTGGAAACATACTGACCTGGAAACCCCATCTTATTTGAGGTACTGGCTATCTTCATTCTGACAACCGGAACACAGCAATGCTGTTTGGCGGTTAACTTATTTAAGATGGTGGTAGCTAGCCAGGCGGATATTCAAATGCCATACCATCAACCAAGACGACAACCGAACATATACCCCATTGGCGATCGAGCCCGCGACCTCCGATTCGTAAACCCTATGTGTTTACATTAGGCCACGGAAACGGTTAAACTTAATTAACAAATAAGAACAAAGCTATAATTTCCCAATCTAAACAATGTTTCACGCAAATACCTAAATGATAGATTTACAAACAATGATATGATCGGGGGTAAATGGGCATTGGCGTCAGGCAGCCGCGTTTTGCTGACTATGCAAGTGGGGTCGTATGCATTGTGCATTGAGTTGGTGCATACATGAATAGTCACCTCTTTAGCTAATACCTACTAGGTAGCATTTACGCGTCGGCTCATAGCTTACCAATGAAAATTTAATAAAGTACTCGAATCGGTTCCCGCCTAGTATATTTATTTGTTTATCATTTATTGCACACAAGAAAAAAACATACAGACACAACATAATAGAGACGACACAACAGGTTCTGCTTATTTCTTCAATGAAATTTCTTCCCGCAGACCTACGAAAGAGAGATATGACTGGAAGAGGCAGATACGACGTGCACAATGGAGATCTAAAGAAATCAATAAATATGATAGATAAAAAACCTAACTGAATATAAATATAACTACATACTAATAAGTACATAAATACATAAATAAGTACATATTTCAATACATACGAATATAAAATATAACAGACATAATAATACACGGAGTAACACTATGAAATGGAAAGGTAATGTTCCTTAACTCTTTTCCTAAAGACTAAAAAAGACTAAAGTATAGAGGTTGGAGGTCCACTTAATTTACTGTGTTTAGTTTAAGCCGTAAACTTTATGTACGTATGACAAAACTTGGTTGGTGGTAGGGTCTGGCTAGCCACCACCATCTTATCTAAGTCTGCCGCCAAAATGTTAATAGCATTATTGTGTTCCGGTTGTACGGGATAAAATAGCCAGTCCCCCAATGAGGTTTCCGGGTCAGTACGTTTCCACCTTCGGCTTCATCTTCACTTAACATCAGGTGTGATTGAGTTAAAGTGCTAACCTATTGTGCAAAAAAAAAACTGTAAAAGAAAATATTATGTAAAATGAGGCTCGACTAAATAAACATTTTATTTATTTATTAGAAGAAGAGTTAACTCGTTCATAAAGATTATTGTACGATGCAACGAATAAAACTTAAATATAAGTTAAACACTTAAGGATTACTTACTTAATTGTTGTGTAAGTAAGTCTAATACGCAGTAAAATCATGGCTGCAAAATTTGAGTGGTACAGTAACTGAAGAAAATGTTCGCATACGAGTTGTATAACTCCAATGAATTTCCCGCGAAGTTTCATAACATGACGTGGATGATTTGTCTCCTTGGAACTGTCACAAACGACTGCTTGTGTCATGCAAATGCGGAAATGATCCACTGCCTTGAGATAGCTGTGCTGTGCGATACAAGACAGTAATCGCAGATACATTTGCTTTGTCCGTACTTTTTTTAGCAAAGCTTGTACCTATTCCAACTAAAGCATTCACATCAGTATGAAGGGAATGCTAAGGAGAAAATGAAACAGCAGGACCATATATCTAAGAAGAAATTAAATGTATATCAATCTTCTTGTCTTGCTATTTCATTTTCTCCTTTTGACATGAATCTTCTTTGTTACAAAGATAGTTGTTTTCATAGCGATGTAATTTTTGAGCTGAAGATAATTTTTATAGATATTTGAATATTTTTTTCAAGATACAACAGTATATTTTTGTTGGACAATGTTGTCTTTTTTATCGGTCAGTTTTCTTGTAGATCAATCAATTAAATACTCGTTATTACTTACTGTAAGTAATTAGTGGCAGATCGTTCTGTGTCCGTATTCGGGCGCCACTCACGTGTCTGCTCAAAAAGAAATATTCATAAATACGCCATTATTGTTTAGTTTAGGTCTTTACTTTACCAGAAATTTAGAAATATATTTCTTAACCCGAAATGTGATGTACTTTAGGATTACCTGACGCAGCGCCGTGAAGTGCTGCAGCAACAGGACAAATTTAAACTGCTTGCTATGAGCCGTGATTCTGATCTCCGCCATGCTAGGGATTGTTGCGTTCGGTAGCTAGTGGGCTAATGCTATCGTCCACAAGATCTCATGTTCATATTAAATTGCATCTCTATTATTCCGGCTCTGCAGTTAGGTTAGGTTCAGTAGGCGTTTACGGCAGGATCATTAATGCTTTTGAAATTGATTAAGAAACTGCTGTCGGATGAACCATGTTTTAATTTTTAGTGGAATCATTACTTATACTTTTTTCACGTTTTGTTTCCGGGTAGGAATTTTACTCTCGACAATCTCATAAATTAAGCACCATGAACGATGCTAAGAGTATTATGTTCCACAAAAGCACTCGCTTCAATTTAACTGGAGTCGCGGTCTAAAACTTGATTTCGCTACAGCAATTTATTATAGCTGATGTAAAACTTCTTGTACCGGAAAACATGCGAACCTAAAAAGGGACAGAAAAATCTCTGTCGCAAATGGAATGCGCCTTGCTATAATTCATGCCCTCAAATCGGCGAAAACATTTTGTAAGCACGATTATTTTTACCTGTTGAATTGTGAAAACAATGTATTTAATGGCCCGGAATTTGGATAATGGCCGGGGAATTCACTGTTCAAGAAATGTTCTTTTTCGTAAACATTTTTCATATTGTGTTCATGACAACCCTAATTCACAGATAAGCAGCCAATTGGAATCAGATTATGTTATCGCGTGCTGCAATTGGTTCGGGTTCACATTATTACAGACGAAAAATTTTGTGGTGTTATGGCCAAGGGAATGGCCAATAACCAAGGGAAGCAAGGACGCTATGTCAGAAATTTTATCAATAAATCAATCAATTAAATATTTTATTTCGGATAATTCCATATTAGGTTAGTAAGTCTTAGTTTGTGTTAGTATAAAATTAGTCATGCAACAAAAATAATAAATTGAATTCTGCGTATATCTTACTCATAGACTGGACGTGTAGAATGATTGACAGAACTCCTTGAAAAGGGTAATTTTAACTTGGTCTGTACACCGAACAACGCCCTACGCTTCCGTTCAATGTCCAGGTCATCCTTCAGAACGTCACATTAAAAATAGAGTGTCGGTGGCTCAGCGGTTAAGACACGGTCTCGCAATTTAGGAGGTCCGGGTTCGATTTCCAGACAGGCCATGTACCAATGAGTTTTTAAATAAAATTTAATTACTTATGTGCATTTATCCGACTGTTCTTAAACGGTGAAGGAAAATATCGTGAGGAAATCTGCATGCCTGAGAAATAAAAATTCAAAGGCATTTGAAGTCTCCAACCCGCATTGGGCCAGCGCGGTGGAATCTCATATAGGAGGGAAGGCCTATATCCCTGCAATGGGATGTTTACGGGCTGTGACGATGATGATTAAATAAACTCTGTGTAACAAGTTGATTTTGATTTGTAATATGTAATATGATTAAAATATAAAGATGGAAACCTATTTAAGAGTTTCTTGTCGCTACTTCTTTGGCTAGGGAGCCATAACAACTTGTGAAGCGATGTAGTTTAAAAAAAACATGTCTTTCAATTAGTGATATTTTATATCCTACGTAAGTAAGAGTAAGTTTTTCATTTTGAGTTTTTGACTTCGCACATTTTGAGGTTGAAATATTTTCTTTTTTAATCGTGTCCGCTTTGGATGCATTCATATTAATGAAAAATGGAAAATGGCAATCTTCACACAGTAACACACATTATGTTAATATTAGCAAGCACTTTAAGCATACACGTAATACACTACGTAATTTCACATCTCATCAAAGATTCTATTCAAAGTGTTAATAGCTTAAAAGCACTTAGACTGAAGGGAAATCTACTTTGCGTGAAAACTAATCTATTATTTCGGGAGACGAGCTTGAGATTTAGACGGTCTCTGTAGCGCAATTTGTGGAGAATATGGCTTTAATTTGATTCATTTAGTGTATGGATCTGGGAATTGTTATGATAATCAATAATTACGAACGCAAACACATGCACAAATCAGCGCTGTGGTCTCGCTATGGCAGAATGTTGAGCTGGCCACCCTTTCCAGTAGGACGCTGCCCCTTCCTAAGCTAGTCTAGAATTATACGAGCCGTTCATACAATTTGCTAATTGACACCTGCAGTGTTACTTAGGGATAAGTTTAAAGAGTATAATTTTTTAACCTTTTCGTCAGAGTACATTTTCGAAATCAAATAAATATCAAACGAAAAAATATAAAGCATAATTTAGGAAAAATAGGGGCGAATATGATTTCAATACAAGAAATAAGAATAAACTTGCATTTTACGTAAGTAGACGCCGCGAAATCAGTAATTCATTGAGAAGGTAATGCATACGTTTTTTCAAGGTTACCGTTGGTATACAAAATCTTCCTTTTAATAAATTTAAAGATATTATAAAACAGAAAGTTATTGTGAAGTATGACACGTGGCCCACGGATGCCCCTGAAACTTGAGGGGAAGATTTATAAGACCTGTCACCATGTATGGATCTGAATGTTGGGCAATGAAAGTGACGGATGAAAGTAGAATGCCTGTGGCAGAGATGAGAATGCTAAGATGGGTGTGTGGTGTGACTAGTATGGATAAGATCAGGAATGAGTATAGCAGAGGAAGTCTGAAAGTGGCACCAATAACAAAAAGGATGAGGAGTAATAGGTTAGCATGGTTTGGGCACATTATGAGGGATGAAAGGAATGCTAAGTATGGATATGGAGGGATACAGAGTTAGAGGAAGACCGAAGAAGGTGTGGGTAGACTGCATGAAGAATGATATGTGTGTGAAAGTGGTGAGTACGGAGATGACGGCTGATAGAGGAGAGTGGAAGAGGATGACATGTTGTGCCGACCCCACCTAGAGTGGGATAAGGGCTGGAAAATTATGACTATAAAACAGAAAATTATTGAGAAAGTATATCATAAAATATTGGAATACGAGTATATGTATAATAATCATCCATGGAGCTACCCAACTTGTATAAATATCAGGCTATTTCACACTCTAATGATGAAATAAATTGTACCTTTTGTAATATAGGTAACCAGTTTTAAACTTATTAACCACTTCGAATTAATTTCTGAAGTATTTAATATTTGAATTGAATTGAATATTTATATATTTATGTATATTTATGTATATTTATGTATATTTATGTATATTTATGTATATTTATGTATATTATGTATATTTATTTGGTTTTAAGTTTGTTTGAATATTTATGTATGTTTATCCATTATCTAGTACCCATAGCACAAGCTTTGCTTATTTGGGACTACCTAGATGATTGGTGTAAGTGTCCGAAATATTTATTATTATCATTATCTATGTTAAAAAAATTAAAAAAATAACCAGATTTGATAAAAGTCTTTTAATTGTTTTGAAGATAAATAGTTTACCATAGTTTTCTGGTGTATTTCGATGATATCATAGGCTTTCGAGGGTTTCGTATTATTTTTTATATTTAATATTAAACTCGGGGTTAGGTACTTAGCCATGTTTGATGGATATCAATTAGCCGTTTCGATGATATCATAGTATTAGATTATCAGAGAATAGTGAAAAGAAAATTGTTTTATAATTAAAAATATTGTTTTATTTAAAATAACGAATCATTATAGGTACCAATTGATGACATTTCGAACGACTTTTTGTTTTACGATACGAGAATAAAGAAATCTTTTAAATGATACCTACCTATTTAATAAAATACCCAATGTTCATGGCAAACCAGATGCTTAGATTTATTGTGTTAAGCTAAGCTGCAATAATTCAAAGAAGTAAACAGATTTCATTGGCCATTTGTCATTTGTATTAGCATTGTAAGTAAAATTTACCCACGTTTCCCTTTTGTATTAATTAAATTCCTAGATGAAATCCTCGTACTTAGGGAGATAAGTGAAAGGAAATAGCGGTATGCAATTGCTAAATGCAGTAGCAGCCCGGATTAACTGAAACTGCTGCAATGTACGTGTGCATATAGCATATGTCTAAATGTGTGTTTGTCGTAGACAGATCGTTAAATTGGTCATATCGTAAAATGCCTCTGAACTCGCTAATTCAACGATTCGCTGGCAACATAATGTGTAATTGTATGCTTATGGCCTGAACATTTGTAAATATGCCTGAGTGCACGAAATGTTTTTTTTTTTTTTATAATAAATAAATTTGGGACACTTACACCAATCATCTAGTCCCAAACTAAGCAAAGCTTGTACTATGGATACTAGATAACGGATAAACATACATAAATATTTATATAAACATCCATGACTCGGGAATAAATGTTCGTATTCATCGTTTTGGCTGAAAACTGCTCCAAGCAAGAGGGCAGTAGTGTCGGCGTGACCTTTAATGTATAGAATACTCAAATGCTTAGGTTTGGGATATCACTGTCCACCACATTTAGCAAATATTTCAAAATTTTGGCAGGTATGGGTTCCTATCCTGGATAATGTTTGCAGAAGTTGTTATAATTTGAAACCAACCACCCTAGTCTAGAGGCAAACATTTACCAATCAGGCAGAAAGGCAAACAGATACCGATTCATTTCTCGAAGTTGATTGGCTGTCTGTAAACCGTGAACAGTTCATACCCAATCAGGTGTGAGAGTCGAAGTTTTAGCGTTGTCGTGATAGACAGATTTACCAATTGTCTACAGACAGGCGACAGGGAGACAGGCGATAGGTCTTGGCATAAGATAGAATCTTGGAACACTTCGTGTCTCTTCCAAAGTAGGTTAAGTAAAAGAAAAATATGTTTATTTTGTAGGTATACAGGGTACAAAATTGTCAGCTTTTACGCTACTGCTTGTTCAAATGGCAACTTTCACCTGAGCAGAACAATCAAGAAACTCGAAGGGTTGCTCTTTTAAAATAGGTTTTTATTTTATTTTTATTAAATATGTTTACAAACGCTTGTCACATCGTTATTAGCTAAATGTAAACACCGCATGCATCAGATAGATTACATAAAAAAAATAACTAAACGAGAAAAAAGTGTACCCAATTACCCTAAATAAAAGTTGATCATTCAAATAGAAGAGATTTATATTACAAAAGGTACAATTTATTTCATTATTATATTGTGAAATAGCCTGGCATGCGAACAAGTTGGTTAGTCCAATGATGATTATCATCTAAATAGTCTGATATTTTATAATATGCTTTCTTAATAAGTTTCTGTTTTATAGTATCTTTAAATTTATTGAAAGGAAGATTTTGTACATCAACGGGAACCTTATTAAAAAGATGTATGCATAGCCCTTTAAATGACTTACTGATTTTTCGAGGTCGGGTTACATGACCCACAAGTTTATCTTTATTTCTTGTATTTACGATTTTTCCTAAATACTGATAAACATAGACAATATAGGGTGAAGAAAAGCTAAAAGTTACCCGCTTGATCTTATAACTCAATCCAATTAGTCAGTTATACAAAGCAAGTCCGCTTCAACGCCTCGGAACAATATATATAACTATTATCTTTCGTCCCTTTGTCCTAGAAACATACCTCTGGCATTTAGATTAAACTATTAATTGAAATTTCATCTGGGCCCTGTACAGTTTCGGACAAAAATACAGAGTTGTTTCAGAAAACATTAAGAGATTTCAAAGAAAGGTGTTATTAGGTTAAAAATGCGACTCACCGTTCGTCTTCGAAGAAAATAAACCTTTTACTCTCTTGGATAAGGATTTATTAATGTTAAAAACGTACAACGATATACATCTCACACTTGTAGATATTAAAACGAGACAGAAATTTTAAAATTGTATTATTTACAGGTTCAACAAGTTAACAGTCCAAATAACTGATTTAATTTTTTTAAATATTTAAATAGGTTTGTTTGTAGGTGTTACGACTGTTAGGTATAAATTCGCGTTTGACCACAATCTCACCTGATGGAAAGTGACGATGTGGTCGAAGATGAAGCACGCGATCCCAGTAAATGCCTATTCACTCTGCTCTTGAAGATCCCAAGGTTGTAGGATTCAGGAAAGACTGACGCCGGAAGGTACTCTAGCACACTCATACCTACATACTTGTAGACTTTTGAATTTCACTATTTATGTCCAATTTGATCAAATTCGAACAATTTGGCCTATGAACGTGACCATTCGTCGCCATTTTGTTTTCCAATATTGGACTTCACTTCGTATAATAAAACTAAGTGATAACTGCACAAGAAAGCTCTGCTTCTTAAAATACAAGAGCAATCTTAGTTTAAGGAGCAGGGCCCATTAATTTTACTTAAGTGTATTTGTTATGTACCTCCTAATTCTTTAATTCGCTGATTGGAACTTAGCCTAAGTTTGAGTCAATAAACTTTATTTATTTAAAGGAGGCTAATGTTTTTCAAGTGTATGTATATATGTCCGTTCGTTTGGCGCATCCTATAACCTAAACGGCTTGACCGATTTTGAAGTGCACGGAGTCGTTAGATTCTTCTTGGTAACTGGAGTGTCATAAGATACATTTTACTGTAAAAATTTCAACATGGCGTCGGCAAATACAAAATATGCTGTCGGGTTTTTTGGTTTTTAAAATCTTAAGCAATTATTACTATGATAGGCTAATGGGTTTTTTAGCTTTACTAGGCGAGCATGGAAGCATGCAGTCAGAGTGTGCAAAAAAGAGTTTTGCAACGATGCCTAAGGGTAGCAGGGACTCAATAGTATCGTCACTTTTAGCAGCAACTAAAGCGTGCACTCAATCTAAGCCTTTGAGCCAGTCAAAGCTACTAGTGTCAGTGCCACTCACACAAGCGAAGCCATGTTTATGAAGGCAATGCACATTATTGACGCTACGAAACACTTTTGCACAAGGGTCGTGCGTACCGAGCCGTCACACTCTATGCTCCCTTGACATTATGATTATCTTCCATATTTTAATGATATGGGAACTTAACGAAGCGAGCTCACAGCTACGAGTACCTATGCTCTTCCTTATAATTAATATTATGTTTCATTTATCCTATCGGAGTGAATGTAAAACTGTCAAGAGTCGAGTGGATTGTCAAAATAATATTTGCAATTTTACATTTGTAAATTTGCACACTATTAACGAAAATTGTATCAACTTCTCCGGCTAAGATCACGTAATTTGCACATACATTAGACCCTCAAATAGCCGGCACCTTTTTCTTAAAATTTGTATAGCAGCAAAGAGCTATCCTTTTCCGTCTTCCTTCCGGCAGATGTTCATAAATTCAACCCTTTATCAAGACCTTTACAAATATAGGAATTGTGTTGCCAGCGTTGCTATTTGTTATTGGAAAAGTTTTAAAAAATCAAAGACATGTATAGTAATGTTTCATTAAACTTGTCATCGAGTTTTGATGAGAGGAGGTTAGGATAGCACATTTGAATATCGATTTGAGTTATATACTTAATAGATTGGCAGCAGATACTATATCAAGTCAAAGCTCCAAGTGAGCTCGAATGTTCTAAATCGGGACTCTAAGAGAAAACCGAAATTAATTAAAAGAATTAGTGTTATTTAAAGCATCTAAAAATAAATTGTTATTACTCTGATTACCATCAGAGAAATAATTTTATTGTAAATTACTTACTCGATATATTTTGGCTGAAATGAACTCATCTATATCACTGGGGAATATTTCAACCTTTGTCGTCTTTAAAAATTTGAGTGATCCAATTCTTTATTTCTCCAACAGCTGGCCAGATCGAACCAGAGCCAAGTGGTGCTCACGAGGGTTAGTTTTGGCCTTTCCGGGAACTTCAGCTGTGAGGTGACAGCCGATTCCCCTTCCTTCGCTACGTCCATTGTCTCCAACAATATGGAGGTTGTTGGTAAGTGTGACTTAAAATATTTTAAAAATAGTTTTTTTTGCCAAAGTGGTAGTAGTTTGAACATTTACTATTTCCTATAGATTTAAACTGCCGGATCAGTGAAAAGTATGTGTCTCACCAAATTTTCTTTGTCAATAATCTTGCTCATCATCAATAGTCTTACGCGTTCCCACTTTTGAGGAACTGCCTCGTCCCACTAGGAGAGGGTATGTGTTTTCATCCATTACACCGGCCCCGTGCAGATTGATAGGATTTGTGTCAGTATAGTGGCCTGTCAGTATTTGCAAGACTAGGGTGTCAGCTAAACCGCCTTCAATGGAAAACAACTGGATCCGACAGTCATTTATATAAAAAATTCACAAGTGCTCATCCTAATCTTGACGACGCTAATTGCAAACCAAGTAGCAAATACGACTGCTCCACGACTGCAATTTATTAGGAGAAAATTTTTGATAAAGAAATTTTCTGTTTCTTTCTCTACAGTTCTCCCTCCATCATCACCATCAATAGTGACGAGCCAAAACTACTTCACGCCCGGCGATGTTTTGAGAGCCAACTGCTCATCTGGGCCCAGCCGTCCGGCTTCAGACCTTGCTTTCTTCATCAATGATATACCTGTAAGTATAAGCAATCATTCGGAAACAAAATAATTTTTCAGAGATACCAGCGCTGCAACTTTATCACTATCATCATTAACCGTTTCTTCAAGTCCACTATTGGACATTATTTACATTCCGAAAGTTTTTTGTAATACATACGCTATTTTTTTTTAATATTTCGGACCTTACACCAATCATCTAATCCCAAACTAAGCAAAGCTTGGATACTAGATAACGGATACATAAATATTTATATAAACATCCGTAACTCGGGAATAAATGTTTGTATTCATCACACAAACGTTTACCCCTCGCGGGATTCGAACCCGCAACCGTTGGTTTGGCTGATTCCATTTGGAGATTGGAAGCTATTGGAGATCGCCTTTAGATGACTCTTAGTAATTATTATTCATCAATTTCTTATTAGATCAGTTTCAATCGTTTTATACGCAGATTTTTTGGAAATGAAACCAATAACTATTTTCATCCATGGATGGATCCATTTAAGACAGCGGTAATTATATTTTAGTAATGTCCGGGCTTTTTAAGAAAAGAAGGAAAGACAGAAATTACAGGTAATTTCAAAAACGATCAGACTGCTTATGAAAACAAATTAACCGAGCTCAAAATCAATAGGGTTGCAATGTTTAATCACAATTTATATGAACAACTTCCCGTTCTATCATCAGACCAGCTCACTGACAGTATAATATTGCATTGTCATCCGACTTACATATGTATGCAAAATTTTAGCTCAATTTAACACTGTAAACTGGGTCAAATTTAATTTGTAAGATTTATCCGGGATAGGTGAAGCTAAATAGCTTGTAAAAAAGAAACACGTGATAGCTCATATCAAAATTTTCACACAGCTACAAGAAAATGTGTACCTATATTTGTTCGTACTTTACGAGTAGCGAGCGCTGTTCCGCGCAAGACAGTGCAAATGAATAATAAATTGATTTTATTCTAAAGACGGCGCCACTTAGCACTCATGGCGTTCGAATCTTAAAAATCAGTATATGGTTTTAGTTTATTGTGCTTATTTATTACTTTATTTATTTGCACTATGTCTTTGTGTAGAATGAGTGTGTCTGTCTGTGGTACGTACTGTAATGCCAAAACGGTAGAGCAAATTACAATTTTTATTCCGAACGAATTTATATTTTCTTTTCATAAACTAGTGTTTGCGAGATGGTTCCTTGCCAAGTTTGATTGAAGTCGATTCTGCTTTTAACAAAGTTGGTTTGTTATCTGTTTCTAAATCTTCCTAAACATTTATGTAAAATTAAGCTAAGTAAGTGGTTAATGGATCTAACATATGCTGAAACTGAATCTCTGCTCATTCCAATATCGTAGCACACATAAACACTCACCCAAACAATACACCCACCCTCACCCCCAGATGCACACATCACCCCCCCCCCCCCACACGCGCACATCACACACACACACACACATACACACACACACTTGCTTTAGTCCACTATCCACATGCCTCAACATATATGTATACTTTAAGCAGCATACTGCATCACTTAGATAATGTATTCTCAGTGTTCTTGTTGTAATGTCTAATATTAAGGGAGTGAGAGCCTGGAGATCTGTAGCACAGGTTTCGAACCTATTTCAGACTCCAGTCTCTCACAAAGAAATTTGTTTTTGTATTTACCTAACATTACTATTTCACAATGCACCTATTTCTTTGTGGTGAGATAATAAATATTATTATTATTATTACAATCATCATCAACATTATCACATCAGCCATTACGATATTGATAATTAATATGATCACCCTGATAGTTCTATGAGTTACGTTTCAAGACACTAGGTATTTTCCTGTAAATTTCAAATTTTCATCTCAATATGACTCCTACATGCACAATACAGTTTCACAAATATCAAACTTTGTCTCTCTTTGTACAAAGTAAATTAATATTATCAGTATTTCTATTCATAGAATGAAAATAAAACAGAGCCGCTACAATTTTAAATGGAACACCTTAACTCACATTAGCTACTAAATCATTTTAGACTTCGCATACACAAACAGAACTCTTAAAATAAGTTCCTTTGGTTAAACCTAGTTGTTTCAACGGAATTCTATAGTGGCAAGTTTTAATGCTCTCGGAGTTTCGTATTGTGGATCTTCCTGGTACGCCGCTTTAGAGATTTTCGTTCCTACTACAGAGTTAGTGGTGTTTTTCTTCTGAATAAAGTTGTGCATATTCATTTTGTTCCGTCTCTGCGCTGTCAGGTTAAAGTTTAATTTTTAAGTTAAACTTGCTTTAGATTTGTTTAGTTCCTCAACTGTCTCTTGGAGTAATCATTCTATGATGAAATCTGATTGGTGAGCCTGAATAGACAACTGTTAAAATTTTTACTAAATAGAAGTGACATATTTTGTCCAGATCACTGAAGTTTTTTTGTTTATGCACAACGAGTTAGCACTTGACCTCAACACCTGATGCTAAGTGAAGATGAGGTTGAAGGTGGAACCGTACTGACCCGGAAACCCCATCTTATTTGGGGTACTGGCTATCTTATCTCTGACAACCGGAACACAACAATGCTGTTAACATTGCTGTGTGGCAGCAGACTATTCAAGACTTTGAACATATAACCGACAATCCAGATGGACTTCACTGGTGTTGCTATGCAGAAGTTCTCTAGTAACTATGAGAGAGCATATTACATGGCGTACCTCCGTATTTCTAAAAATAATTCTAATTTAAATTCAAAAACACAAGGAAACTGGCTCCGAATATATTCGCAAAATCGTAAACTTAGTGCTTCCCAAATGTTTAGGAATATTCCAAGCCACGACTGCAGTGACCCAGACTTTGGCAGTTTTCTCACGCAATGTAGCCACGTTATTATTAACTGCCAACGTTTTACGAACCACGCCTCAGAGTTTAATTGCCAGCTTATTATTTTGTTTCCTGTCTTATTTGCTTTTTAGAATAAGTTGATATTAAATCTCTAAGGTACATTTTCATAACTGTTAATAGTTAATCTTCTGCGTCCTTTTCCGTTTACTATGCTTCTACTGTTTTACTCCGAGTTAATTGAGATGAATTTTTGGTTCTACATTTGACGTCACGACTGTTTTACACATAAAGGGGTGTTTATTCCGTCCAGTGCCTCATCGGATAAATTAAGTTCACGATTCTAAAATAGTGGCTGCTTTTATCGGTAATTAGAAATTCTCAAAATAACCGTAATTATTTAAAACCGCAATAATAAACGAAAAGAATATATTTGGGTATTATTCTTTTCGAGTGCAGGTCGGAGCAATATTTTTATTTATACTGTATTTAAAACAAAATTACGGCACTTAAATAGAATAAAACCAACCCGTCTCTTCACGTGGGTGTTCGGACACTCGACAGGCGACTAAGGGACTTTCCTCCAAAAAACATCTATAGGTATACTTGCACGTCTTAACAGCGATGGGCTCACACCTTGTTACGTCTGCATGTATATTTCGTAAGGTGAACCGTGGATGTTGTTTCAAGCATTAATGTCTTAATGTTTGGAATGAACTAATTTGGAAGTGGACGGAATAAACCCTCTTAAGCTTGAAGCGTCCGTCTGTGTTATATCTGTGGCGAAATGGCGCAAAGACGGCTGATGCTATTTAGAAACGTTTTTTATTATCGAATGATGGATTAGGTAGGATGTTCGAAGGTCTTTTAATGCAGTAGGTTTACTTATATAGATGACATTTTTATAGCCTCTCGTGGGCAATTAAAATGTTCTATGTTTAGTTATAATCTAGCCTATTTAGGACTCAGAACCTAGACAGAATCACTTTTTATTCTGTCTCCCTGAGTTAAACGAATACAAGAACGTGCGGAATATAATTTAGTTATTCAATTTTTCTTTCTCACAAAATATTAACTTGCCACTCCGTTTTACACAGACATTCCATGCAACCACTAAGCCAAAAGGATCAACAGATAATTAACATCTGAAAGTTTCACATTGTGGGATATCCCCTTGCCTTCACATTTTGTCATATTTTGCTATACCAAATATTTACTATTGCTCGGCATCCGGTCTCTTATTATTAATTATGGGAACGGACGGGGTAATATTTCATCAACTCAATTTGTATAGTCGGAAACAAATAAACATTTACAAGTTTGCATAATAATAATTGCTAATAAATAAATGCTTATCTAGTATCTATCTAATTAAGTTTTCTCAGGAAATCATGATCCTTTATGGGTAGCTTAACTTAACTATAACGGCTTGATCGATTTCGTAGTGCATGGTATCTGTTGAGGAGAAAAATGGTCAACCATTTTTTTAATGGGGAAAATACCTATCAATACCTGAAAGTTGTAAGATTTAAGCGATAACAAATGTGTCATACCGGTTTTTCAATTGTATAGCAGCAATATCGAGCCGAATATAATACAAATTGAAAATAAGTGGGTACCTGAATTTAATTCGCCGCGGATTCTGATTGGATAAAATTAATTAATTCCGACAGTTTCATTGGATGATCGATCAGAGCCTGACGGATTTTTAGAGATAAGAGGATGGTACCCACGAACATAGATGGAAGTAGCGAGCACAACGTCGAACTATGCGGTCGGTTCAACAGTGAAGTGAAATTGTGAATTGTGTGTGTACAACGTAGAACACGAATTATAAGACGCCATTTTCAACATCTTCGGTGTGTTTGTGCTTTGCTACGCTCACTCCCTGTGTGATCTTCCCACGGCTAGTACCTTACCTGAGCGACCCTAGAACGGCGCTCTAACTTCACCAACAATATCGTTAGATTCGTCTTGATACTTGCAGTGTCATAAGATACATTTTAACATAGTCAATACAAGGAACAAAAATCAATTAGCTGTACCTTTTAGTAGACTTAGTAAAGTTAGTAAGTCATTCAGAGGTCAATGTGTGTGCTTCTACAACAAGGTTCCCATGGATATACGGAATCGTCCGCTTAATAAATTTAAACTTATTATATAACAAGAATTATGTAAAAAAGGATATTACAAAAGGATATTCAGACTACATTAATGATAGTAATCCATGGGATTAAACGGCTCCTCTACACGATGTATAAAAATTGTTGTAATCTTTCTAGATTGTAAATGACTGATTGAAAAGAGACAAACCCTCTGAGTTTCTCGCTAGCTCTTCTCAGTAGTGGTCGCGTTCCGAGCTAGTGGTAGTTTAAAAAACAAGTGACGTTCATAAGTGCATATTGTATTGCCTACATGAATAAATGATTTTCATTTCATATGGTAAAAAATCCAACATGGCTTCCGTAAAATGCAAAATATGCTGTCGTGTTTTTTTGGTTTTGTAAATACTTAAATTAGTTATTGGCAGTATCGTTTTGAAGCCAAATATTTTCCCATGTGTTTTCATTTAAGCCAGCTGAAATTTGTTGAGTTTCACACACAACACTGTTTCCCGGGTGTTTGTTTCTGTGGGCTATTTACCATTGCTGGGCTATAAGCTCCAGGCGGATTATAGTGCTCTTTATGTTTTAATTGCACCTTGCCACTTTTATCGTTGCCTCTTTCGTTACTTTGTACGGACTGCAGACTTTACGCTTATTAATGTTCTGCACTAAACTGCAAAAGCTACTTACGATTTTGTTACTATACCAAAAGGTCGCGGGTTCGAATCCCGCTAGGGGCATATGTTTGTATGATGAATACAGACATGTGTTCCCGAGTTATGGCTGTTTTTTATTTATACATGTATTTATTTACAAAAAAAATGTATTTGTGTAGTTTATCAACCATCTGGTATCCGTACCACAAGCCTAGATGCTTACTGTGGACCTAGATGGCGCTGTGTGTATGTGCAAATATATTTATTTATTTATTAATAATAAATAATAACTATAAATAGAAAATTTAGAAAACTTCCGAGGACACAAGCGGTTATATCATTCACATAAACCAACTGTATTAAAATCTATACCTGAGTTTATCATTTTCGAAAGCTGGAGGTTGCAAAGTGATTCTTGGTCATGTTTGATATAATAAAATAAGTCGTTTCCATGATATTCAGCTTTAACACAGTTGATTTGTATACAGGGTGAAATTTAATTCATGTAATTCCTGTTTACCGGTGACTCCACTCTGATTACGAACAACTTTAGGAACCTTAGGAAACCATTAGGAACCATCACCGAATTCGATCAAATAATTTTTCAATGACCCATACAAGGTCAACTCTTCTGAAACCACCTTTATATAGAAGTCCATAAATTTTGGACTGAATTCGGCTATGGTTCATAGTGGATAGTTGTTCTTAATCAGGAGTGCAGTCAGCAGCCGAAAATTGTTGAACTTTCATACAGAAAGTGTTTTTAGAATGGTTTTTTTTTTTTATGCACAACTGATTGGTACTTGACCTCAATCACACCTGATGTTCAGTGAAGATGAGGTCGAAGGTGGAAGCGTACTGACTCGGAAACCCCAACACATTTGGGGGACTGGCTATCTTATCTCTGACAACCGGAACACAACAATGCTATTAACATTGCTGCTTGGCGGCAGATTTAGATAAGATGGTGGTAACTAGCCAGGCGGACATTTAAAATGCCCTACCACCAACCAAACCGAGTACTTAAACATGTACCCCGCTGGGGATCGAACCCGCGACCTCCGAATCGTAAACCCAATGTTGTTTACATTGTGCCACGGAGGCGGCAAATCGTTTACTTTGTATGGGTGATCGAATTTTTTTTTTAATATACTAGAAACCGCACTCAAATCGGATTGGGCCTTACTGAGATAGGTCTAGATAAAGACTGGATAGACCCACAGCAGCATTAATCACATAACACGGGTAATTTTTTTTTATGCAAATCGATTTACCACTTGACTGAGGTCAAGTTCAATCACACATGTTAAGTGAAGATGAGGCCGAAGGTGGAAGCGTACTGACTCAGAAAACTCTTTTCCTTTTATGTTGATGATGATGAAGCGGAAGGTGAAAGTGTACTGACCCGGAAACCCTATCTTATTTAGGAGACTGGCTATGTTATTTCTGACAATCGGAACACAACAATTAACATTGCTGTTTGGAGGCAGACTTAGATAAGATAGTGGTAGCTTTATGTGGTGGTGAGGTGGTGTCAGGTTTAGCTTTTAAAATTAGTAATCGATAGGTACTCGAATTATACAGGGTGAATTTGAATTTGTGTAATTCCTATTATCTGGTGATGCCATTTTTAGATTATGAACAAATTTATCTATTTATCAACCCATTCTGAAACCACCTATGAAGAAGTCCAACAATTTTCATCTGAATTCGGCTATGGTTCCTAGTGTGTTCGTAGTCAATAGTGCAATTCAGTCACCAGTAAACAGATATTACATGGATTTAATTTCACTCTGTATACAGAGGTATTTGATAGAATCTAAATGATTTGAGCTGGGTCTCGTTACGCACTTGTGATCGCAATTATATGTGAGATGTAAAATTTAATACCCTCCGATTTTTCTGAGAACCCTCAAGGGACGGGATTGTAGCTCTCTCAAAGGTCGTAACCTCGACACGAATGCGCAGCCCCCCTGGTGTCGCAAACCTTCATCGACGGCGCTGACCACTTCTCTCAAGTGACAAGTTCGTTAGCTTTATCATGAAATTGGCGTTTTGTATGAAGAATTTCATTATGACTGTTTTCTCCATACAAACATTTTTGATTTTTTTTTGGGAACGACAAATTCAAATATAGCTAAACTTTGTGTGTATTATCGGATAACATTAAGTTAGGTATAGGCAGTGTTAATTTTTAAAAGTAACCGCTTTTTTAAAGTTTCAGCGAATCTAAGAAATGATTATGGGAAGCACATGAAAAGAGTTCTGTTCAAGCTTTTCTTATTATGTGATTTAGGCCAGAAATTAAAAAATATTTCATGTGAAACCTTGAAATAATATTCCATTTTCCAAATAAAAAACAAAATTTGGAAATAGCTTTGGAAATCGTAGGAATTGGTACATATGATTAATCTAAATTAATCTTGAAAAAACTCCAATTTCATAGGAGGTTAATGCGTGGTATATGCGTAATACCTTATCCATTCCTCCAATATATATTTACCAATATTTTGTACTTATCAGATATCGGCTCCGCATCACAAGGGGTTGAAGCCCTAATGCACACAATAGCTCGTCTCAATTGCCTGCACTAGACTAACACCGCATTATGCGGAGACATGATCTCTTGGAAGATCGCATTACGTTTACTCTATTCTCGTGTAAGGGTGGGTTTACATAGTCGTAGAAACGTAAGTGAATGTCTAGAATTGACTAAGTCCATTTAGAGTTGTTAGGTTTCGATAATCCCATTAATAATACCTATCCTACAGGAACCAGTTACTTTTCAGAGATAGAAAGTAGCCTATATGTTAATCCTGGTCCCAATCTGTCTAATAACCAAATTGTAACGAAATCTGTCCACTTATTTATCGAGAAGATGTAACAAACTATCTTTTTTTGTTTTTTTTTATGCACGACGGGTTCGTACTTGACCTCAATCACACTTGACGTTAAGTGAAGATGAGGTCGAAGGTGGAAGCGTACTGACCCGGAAACCCCAACACATTTGGGGGGCTGGCTTATCTTATCTCTGACAACCGGAACACAACAATGCTATTAACATTGCTGCTTGGCGGCAGATTTAGATAAGATGGTGGTAGCTAGCCAGGCGGACATTTAAAATGCCCTACCCACAATCAAACCGAGTACTTAAACATGTACCCCGCTGGGGATCGAACCCGCGACCTCCGAATCATAAACCCAATGTTGTTTACATTAAGCCACGGAGGCGGTCGAATATCGTGTAATAAAGAATATTTTGAGAGCCATCCGTGTGACAGTGAATCTAAACCTGGCTTAGAATGCTACGCCATACGCGGCATAGTAAGCGACGAGCGGATATCGCATACACTGTGAACACATAATGAAACACGCAAAGAGGATAAATTGAGTATAAAATTTTATTAAATTAACGTACAATTTGCTATTATTATTATTACGTATAATACGTTCACTTGTAATACACTGTCGTGCAAAAATAAGTGGTCACCTAATAAATTTTCATACAACTGTATTTCTGGTTTTACAAACCATTTAGTAACTTTTAATTTAATTTAATTTATTTTATTTATTTTATTAACAAGTTACATTATAACAAGGCCGAATAGGTAGGTATACATAGAACTTATAAAACTAGACTATAACTCTGGGTATGTATGCACAGAATGAAATATTAATATCATGCTAGCAGTGTAACAATCAATCTAACAAACATTCAATTATCGGTGATGAAGTAAGAAAGTAGTAATTAATTGTTCTAAAGTTGAGTCACAAAATAAACTTAGTTAAACTTAATTACAAAATATCAGCTATGTTTGTCTTATAAACGTAAGTAAATTGTGTACAAAAATATCCAAGGAAGAACACTCAGCCACAGTTTCATTGTACAAGCGGCACATTCTGACTACGGGATTATAACAAGAAGTATTATTTCTGTACACTTGTAGAAAAAACAGTCTGGGAGATGGTTTACGGGATCTGTAGAGGATAACTCGTACTCGTTTAATTTAGTTATTTAGATAATAATTCACTTTCCGAATGACGTCAATTACAATGATCTATGAGAAAGTCCATTAAGAGTCGTGGTTATGTTGGTGTCGATTCGAATGTAAACCATTTATTTCCACACACCGAAAAAAAAAACAAAAACCACAACAACATACAAGAAATCAAAAACAGAGGTGACTAAAGCCCGTATCCCACGAACCGCTCTCGAGACTGAGAGACGCTTGAGAATCTGTTGCATATTAAAACAGTATAAAAAAAAACAAAAAAGACAAAAAAGAGAACTATAATATCGAGACCGAGACGCGATCCCAATCTCAAGATCGATCCATCAACACGGCTCTATGACTAACTAGGTACTACAATGAGTGCGATGTGTGGGGGACAGTCTCAGTAAACACTAAGTAACATAAAGCGCTCAGCACTGGTTTTCAGCCTGCTCTCAACATATGTTACAATTATATCTTTATATTGCGGGCTTGTTACGCAAATTAGCAAAACCAACGGGTTTGTAGATGTACCCAACTAAACTAAACTAAAACCAGTTTTGGAGTGGTGCCGTCGCATCGTGCTGTTCCAGGAAGAAAGAGACAGTACTACTTTTAAACTGGTTTTACATTAGTTTAGTTTAGTTTAGTTTAGTTTTGGTGTACATCCAAATCGACACCGTTGATGACACACCCGTCCGACACAACTAACTCGACATCTCCGACATACTGCACTCCCTATAACACGGTCGACACTAGTCGTTTAGGCTATTAGATCACTAACACACCTCATCATAAGTCTCTCTTTCCAAATTCAAAATTGCGTGTCGGAGAGTTTTTTGCATCGTTTCTTCTCTCTGACTATACAGGCTGAAATTTGGCGATTTGAAACGCGATTGGCAACCTTGGCGGTGCAGTGGCACTGTCGGCACATTGAAGTGTTCGTACAATAACGCCACTACCTCAGTCCGATACTTATTAACCTGAATATATTTGCCATTTGCATATGTAAAGCTCTTACTATAATCCTGGTGGATCATTGTAGACTACTCTTAGGTACTGTATGTAAATAATTCTCGCCAACGATATTGAAAATTGGGAATTTAGAAAACCCCTACGCTACAGAAATAATATAATTGTGGTAAACAAATCACATAATAATAATGTTATTATTCTATATGTCGGGGAAATAAGGGTGACGCTAGCGACCGGAACGTCGCCAGCAGTCTCGTGGTCGCGGGTTCGAATCTCGCTAGGAGCATATGTTAGTATGATGAATACACACATATGTTCCAGAGTTATGAATGTTTTACGGACCACTTACCCATGCACAAATCATAAGATTCAATTATGATCATGGAACCTGAGTTACATAATACCGGTGAAGGGTAAACATTTGCAAGCCCCTCATGCCATCTAACTTGGCTCTCGCATGCAATCATTCATCATGCTAGTCCACAATCTCTCCTGCTCAAATTCTATGACCAAAATGTAATGACTTTAAAGCACCGGTGATAATGGTGACAGTCACTCACGCTCGTTGATGTACTAAGTGGTGGCCCATCTCCTTTGACAGCTGATAGCAATATGAATATTCATTTTCAATGCCAGACCTAACATTACTGTAAACGAAGCCGCTGGATCAAGAACCGATCGCTGTGGAGATCTTTGGCGGAGGCCTTTGTCCAGCAGTGGACGTCTTTCGGCTGATGATGATAAGGACTCGGGTACACAATACATGTCCGTATTTATCAACAAAAATATTCCCCTAGCGAGAACCCGCGACCTTACAGTATACAGTCAAAGCTTCTTACCACTACACCACACAGTAATAAATTTTTAATTTGGACTAGCCACTTAGTAATATTTTATATTTTGTTAAACTAACTAATATTATAAATGCGAAAATTTGGATGTTCGTTTGTTTGTTTGTTGCTCAATCACGGCGATATGGATAAACGAATTTGGATGAAATTTTGTATACAGATAGAATATATCTCGGATTAAGACATAGGATATTTTTTAAAACGACAAAGTGAGTAGTTCCCTCGGGATAAAGTTTATAAGTAAATGTAATTTCCGCGATAAAGTTATTCCACGTAGGCAAAGCCGCGGGCGAAAAGCTAGTTACGAATATAAGAATAAGAATAATGTTTATTCAGAAAATGTTATGTAGTTGAAACTAAATATGTTAGGCTATACTTAGTAATACTAATACAAAAGCCATAGCTGCCGAACTAGGTTTATGCAACCTGTGTTTCAGCATACAATGCCCTTCCCCTGGAGATTAAACAGGATAGGATATAAATAGGTATTGTATCGTATTTTTCTTCTGCATTTTAAAATAATGTTTCCATCAACAGGTAACAACAGGCATGTACCAGCAGTTTCCAGCAGCGGAAAGCCTGTTTCGTTCAGAGTTATACGTCCAAATCCAGCTGTGGCCTGCCCACTACGAGAGGGGGGCGCCCATACTGCGCTGCGAGGCGAAAGTGGGAGAACTGTACAGAGACGACTCGACAGTTGCCTTGTACTCTGCTAATAGTGACCCTAAGATTGAAAGAGGTTGGTTAATTATAATACAATAAAACTACAAGCAACTGGCAATACAAGTTGATAAACTAACTTGTCTAATATCTTACCTAATACCTTTTTCCTTACGGTAAAAAAACTCATCCGGTATGTATTTATTTACAAAAAAAATATGTCAAATACATATTTAATTAAATGCAGGTAATTAAAAAATGGCATATTCCAATACAGAAAAAAGGGACATGTTAAAAATGTACTACAAACAGGATTGTAACAATAGGGCAGCCATTATTGTCTACAGAAGAGAGTACCCAGATAGAGAAGTACTGCACAACGAGGACGTCACTTCGAACTTCTGCTTTGAATAGGTACAAAATTTTGTACTTACTAAGAAATAAAATGTATGGGAGTGTTTAATGTAATTTTTTTGGATATTTCTCGTTTTATTTTTAAAAAGTTATTAATGTCATTTTACTCATTAGGTAAAGTATTTTCGATATCAGTTTAAAGTCTTTTGATATCTATAATAGTTACGGAATAATCGCCTGTGCACACTTAACGATTACACCCTGTATAATGAAAAACATCCATTACTTGCGTCTATGTATGTCCGTTTTCATCATACAAACATATGCCCCTAGTGGGATTCGATCCCGCGACCTTTCGGTCAGTCAGAGTTTCTAACCACTACTATTCCGTTTGCGACATTTACACTAAAGATAATAATATTATTAATGTTAGCAACCAACCATGTCATTTCGAAACAACTCTACCTTGTAAAGTTTCAGACGGTCTCATACGGGCCACGTTTCCGCTTCCACGAAATAATTTATCTCGTGCGAATAACAACAGTGAATGAACTACCGACCGGGTCTTTGGTAAACCGTGTGCTATATTTGTCTTTGTTCATAACTCAAGTTTGTGAGCTCCTACCATTGTACTGTTGAGTCGAACTCAAAAGTTGATGAACTCTTTCAGATTTCCTGTAGATGTAGGAGGGCCGTTAAAAAATAAACTAACTTTATTTTTTAAATTTTTATTCATCAATTTACACGTCACTTGTCTTATCTCTTTCAAAGTACTAGGGGAGGGGCCTACACACCTTTCCCAACGGTGATTCCACTTTGAAAACCAGTTGTGTTAAGCTTCTTTCGGAATCAAACTTCAAACTTCAAGCATTTATTTTAACGTAAGATACATGATATCATTTGTTGAATGTCAATTTAAATCTATTGGAAATAAAAATTGGGCTAAGCATTTTTCGGTCAGTCAATATGTCCAAGCTACCACCGCATCGGAAAGGGAATGAATGAATGTTCTTCATTCCTGTGACGAATTTGTTTTATTGTCATCAATGGTGTAGAAGCGGCGTCCTTTCAGCACTGATTTCCAGAAAAAAAAAATCGCAAGCAGCCAGAGCTGCAGGGTTGAGAGACAAGTCATTTGATTTTTGGCACAAAACTGGCGAATTAACAATATTGCGTGTGGCGCTTTGTCGTGGTGAAGCAAGCATGAGTTTCTCGCCACAGCTCAGCTTGACATCATTTTTTGCGCGCGACGTGAGAGTGGGATAGTTGTATATTTTGTCCAAATGAATGAGCAGGACAAAAATAACTGTCATTCCTTTCTTTTATCAGCCATTTTTTTCACATCTTTATACGACACGACATGTACTTTCTTAAGGTAGACCAAGGAAAGACTACATCCGCCAGATAAATGAGATGACAGCATTAGAAATGAAATTTAACATTACAATTAAAATATTAACATCCGATAACCTCAAACATGGTTGGACAGTAATTTTTATATAGGTTACAGAACATTATTGATTGAACTAGTATTCAAAAAAACTGAAATCGCTGCACGAATCTGTATATTAAGCTTGCAGATTTGTAAAAGTTATAGATTAGGAAACTTAAACTTAGCGGGATTCGAACCGGCAATCGATGTAACACACTAGACTATAACCGGTTTTACCTATTTAGTAAAACTTATGAAAACTTCTCCCCCTGTTTTGTCTATTCCATTAAACTCTCAAGTATCTCTCGTCTTATGGCTCACAGGAAACCTACAGTAATGAGATTACGAAACACTAAGAGGCCATTGAGGGCTCAATGAAATATTACTTCCTGCCTCATTTGCGAAGACAATTTCCTTTGGGGCTAACAGTAGAGCTTTGTTAAGCGATAATAAATTTATCTTCGACGTAGAATAATCATGTAACGCATACTGGGTATGTAAAACGCTTGTAAATTATAGATTTAAATTTGTAACAGTAAGGCACGTGTCACAGATCGTGATCTGTGCTTGAGTAGAGATTTGAATGAGGTTTTTAATGACATACTAGCTGATAGAATGGCGGCGTTTTCAGCTAATATTTCTTCACTTCACAAAACTATAGTTATCAGAATACATGACAAATTTAACAACATACTCAAGGCTCAATGAGATATAATATATAGATAAAAAGTTTATTGTTTAGACACAAACAAGAAAACAACAAACATACAACACAATATTAACAAACAAGAAACAAACATTCATGATAACTCTTAGCCATAATTTTTTTTTAACAAATACAAGCAGAGATTTAAACAATTAAATTACTTAATCATAGATAGGCAAGCATTGATAATTTGAAATTAATTCAAACTCACTACTATACTTTTTAAATAATATATAAATAATAATATAAATGCTACTATAAGGTGTCTTTCGCCAATTATTATTATTTAAAAAATTTTTTTTTCTCCTTAGTTTTCGTCATATAATGCTGACTTGCATGTAGCTTGTGGCTAATAGTATTGTAGTGTGCAACAATTTCTGACGTGTTATGCGTTCTGTTATCAGTGAATGCACGAGGTGGATACTGAAAAACAGCTATTTTGCTGAGGCTCCAACCTATTTGTCCACTACGTTAGAAAATTTAACTATAATTAATGATCATGTAGCATAACTTTTTTTAAGTGGATGAATAAATGTCTTTTTATTTTATTTATTATTTTATTTTATAAATTGGACAAATGACTAAGTGAAAATTCTAAGATTTTTGTTTAGCCTTTTGTGATATTTTTCATATCTATATTCAGGTTTACTGTCCATGGAACAAATTGTTAACACTCAAAAAATAGTTGCATTTTTAAATGTGATTGACAAGCCTGACTTTCTAGAGAAGTATATAAAAAAACTCTACGTTCATGTATATGGCGGATTATTATCTGAATAGTCAGATTTTTTTAGTAGCAAATACTTTCTGTCTTATTGTAGTTCCTAATTTATTTAATTTAAATTGAATTTTGAATGGCTATGACCAAGCTACGGCTCAAACTATAGTAACATTCAAGGAAATGCCTAACTTAGACGCTGCAACTACATTCGTAGAAGAGATTGTCGGATTGCAAGAGGCTTGCTTGCATTTCAAGGAATTAGATTTTGATTAATTGCTTTACGTGTTACATTTAGTACATGATAATTAAACGAACACTACAATCCACGAAAATACATGTCCTGTAAATAGCATGCCAGTAGAAGTCATGTCGGCATGCTTGTAACTAGCACAATTTTTACAGGCATACTTTCTACAGGCATAATGTAAGAATAATTTATTTTGCTCTGTTAACACATGAATTTTATAAGTGTAAATATGTGTCATGTTCAAACTGACGTATAAGGGCATGCCTTAGTTAGCAGACGCGTTCACACCTGCTTTAAGCACTACATTGTTATGTCCACGATATTTTACCTGCCCCACAAAAAACAAGAAATCGAGTGAAGTCTCTGGCTTTTGGCATGCCTTCTACCGACATGCCTTTTGCGTGTATAAATTATTGTCAATCTGTAAAATCCGGTATCCTATAGACCGCCTAGGCATTCTATAGAACGGCTAAAATATTCAGGCAATGTATAAATATGATTTATTCCACACGTTACCTGGGCATTCTGTGGAATACCGAATGAACAGTTAGCAAAGTTGTTCTGAATTGTAACAAAAAAAAGAAAGGCCTAACAAACCTAATCAACAAGCGAATCTCGCGAAGTGTCCTTCACCGATTCTGATTAATTCGGTATGGTGTAGCGTATAGTGTTTTATTTCTATCATTTCACACTTGACCTAATCTACTAATGGCATTCTATACAATTCTTAGATATTTCATATATTACCTAGACACAGTATGTAATGATTAACGATAGATAAAATATTTTACACATTGCCTAGATGAACTTGGTGTTGTATAGAATAACTAGACTTTGTATATAATAACTGAATTACACACTTTGCCGGTGACATATACACATTATACGGCATCTGATTGACCACGGCTACAAGCGAGCCGGCCATACGCATGCCGTTTATCGACATTCATAACTAATTCCACACGGGATGAAGGTAGTCATGAAATATTTATAAAGCTTTTTGTAGTGGTAGAGCCACGCTGTAAGCTATTAGCTTGCAGCATGAATGGGCCGGCTCGACCGGGGAAGTACCACCCTCTCGCAGAAGACCGACGTCTGAGTAGTGGCATTTTGCCACTGCGCTTCGTCCGGTGAGCGAGGGCGCCGGAGGCCCACCTTCCAGTCTCTCTCCAGAATGGTAGCGGTATTTAAAGAGTTAGTACCCCAGGAGGGTACCAGCACTGTTAGTGCTGGAGAATCCCTCATCGCTCAGGCTGCCCTACTTATTCTGGGGTGGACACCTTCCTCAAAAGGCCGGCAACGCATCTGTGACCCTTTTGGTGTTGCGGGTGTCCATGGGCGGCGGTGATTGCTTTCCATCAGGTGACCCGCATGCTCGTTTGCCACCCTCTCATATAAAAAAAAAAAAAAAAAAAAAAAAAGCTCAATCTACTTCTTTCAATTACCTGTTGCAGCCTTTGGTAATTGCCTAGAGCGTTTTAAACGTGCTCTGTACGTTGATCCTCACACTCGTAGCAAATTGAATTGCTCAGGGCTCTCAAAGGCAGTACAGAGGATGTTAAGTTACAAAAGCATTGTGCTTATGATTATTCCATGAATATTCACTTGATACCGTCCGATAACTTACAATTATGCATGTGGTATTTTTTAACGGACTTCCGAAAAGAAGGAGGTTATCAATTTTACTGTATGTTTAATCCCCGAGCGTTGTAATAAATTTTAAGCTTATGTCTCTCTGTAATATTGTAGCGCCAAAATGACTGAATTGATTTCGAAACTTTGGCAAGTAAACGTACACCAACGTTGTTGAAAATGTAGTAATAAGTAGTTAATAGAGTTCTGCGATCAGAACCCTGATTCTCGCGTATTCTAGATATTAGTAACGATGGACATCCTTAGGTTTGTCATTTTTGCACTTGCCCATAAATGTGAAAGTGACGGACATACTGATATGTATCAACATTCATTCTCGAACGCGTGAGAATCACTGCGCAGGACTCTGATTCTCACGCACTTCACACACACACACATTTCACTGTGGATAGACACTGGCATGTCAATCTCTATCACACTTATATGCAAGTGCAAAAGTGACAAATCTATGGATGTATATCAATATGGAAATCTCGAATGAGCGAGAATCACTTCCCTGGGGCGCAATTCTCACACACTCGAAATTTTAATGTCGGTAGACTCGGTAATTCTCGCGCATTCGACATTTTACTGTCGTTAGAGAATGGCATGTCTATCTCTTTCACACTTATAAGGATGTACCCAAGCGGCAAACCTATGGACGTCTGCCGATATTGATATCTCGAACGCATCAGAATCAGGACTCTGTTCGAATTTAATATGGATCCTGTTTATATTTTTAGTCTAACATTACAGAAACGAGGAAAGAGGATACTCTGTAATGAAAATGGAACTTGGTAATCATTTCCGACTAATCTATAATTGTACATCTCTAATCTATATAAATTCGCAAATAACTCTATCCGTCTAATTGATACCCTTGTCATTATTAAACCACTAAAGAGATCTTATGACATGTCTTGCAGAAGTAATAGGCTACTTTTTATCTCCTGAAAAATGGCCGAGATAAAGTCATTTAACACGGCAAAAGACGCGGGCCTAAATCTAGTATAGAAATAATATATTTTTTTCTTTTCCAGTGACGTCACCTGGGTCTGCTGCCAAACTTCACGTGTGCCAAATCCCACTACTAATTCATATTATTGTTTGGGCAAACAATACATAGGCATAAATAAACTGTAATTAAAAAAAAAAACATGTAAAAATAAATACTATAGGGTAAAGTTTTAGATGTACTAAATTCTTTGAGTATAAGGAATTGTGAATTTAAATTATAGTTAACTGTACCTAACGAGCTGATAATTATACCAAAGAATGTAAAGACTAAGAATATTGTTGATTTAATACAAATTATATATGTCAATAATAGTTTTATTTATGAATACTTGCCTAGTTAAGTAAATTATGGTGGATAGGTAACAGAGGGAAAGTGTGACATCGAAATTGTACCAAACAATCTTCTTAGCGAGTCGATGGCGAAAATATCAAATTCTTGAGGACCAGAATGTGGCCACGCGTTCAGCATTGTCTGTGGCATCATAGAGGTGCGTACAAGTCTCGGGACACGCAGGGAAGCAAACATTAATATACAATGTATGCTTACGCAAAGGTGAAGGTGAACCCCTTGCAGCTTATGTCATACCTGAGACTTTTATATATATATATATAGTGTTTCGGGTGGTATCCCGGGCACCGAGCTGCCCTTTGACTATATGACACTTTTTTGGAATTTTTGAATTAAATCCGTGAATAACTCTCACACAATTAGAATCCAATTCTAGACATTTCTTGTAAATTCAAACGCATAATCGTGGCTTACATGGGAACGGGCTACATGTTCGGAATACTACTGCAGAACGTGTAACAGATAGCAAGTCGAAAGGGGGTGAAAGTACCCATGGTAACTACCAACTGAGAACTTTCAGAAAATCTTTAAAAAAAAAATACTAAGTGGTCACGTGGCCGATACATTTAGTATGGAGAAGATTGGTAAGTTGAAATGGCAGTAGGCAGGGCACATAGCTCGAAAAACTGATGGCCGATAGGGTATTAAAGTTCTTGAGTGGACACCAAGTACTAACAAGGTGATGGAAACCGCCGCCTTGTAACCACCTCCGTGGCTCAATGTAAACAACATTGGGTTTACGATTCGGAGGTCGCGGGTTCGATCACCAGCGGGGTACATGTTTAAGTACTCGGTTTGGTTGGTGGTAGGGCATTTTAAATGTCCACCAGGCTAGGTCCAGGTCCACCATCTTATCTAAATCTGCCGCCAAGCAGCAATGTTAATAGCATTGTTGTGTTCCGGTTGTCAGAGATAAAATAGCCAGTCCCTCAAATGTGTTGGGGTTTCCGGGTCAGTACGATTCCACCTTCGACCTCATCTTCACTTAACATCAGGTGTGATTGAGGTCAAGTAACAATCCGTTGTGCATAAAAAAAAAATGAAAGTAATGCAAGCCGCGTCCAACTGTCGCTTTGCATATCAATGGGAGAGGCCAACACTCAGCAGCGGATTAGACATATATATTATATATATATGTTACTATATCACCACTTTGATTTCTTAAGAAAGGAATACGCAACGACGAAGATCATTTCTGTGGCGCATCACGGGAAAGGCTTTGTATTTAACAGAGCTATATACTAGGTAATATTTTGTATACCAAAAAGCCAATACATCCCAATTAACATATATTTAGAAATCGATGAATTATTTAGAAAAAAATAAATTAAAATAAAGAATTGTTGCGAATTCAGTTAGTGTTATGCTTACGCGTGTAAACGCGAAAGGTTGAATGTTTGTTTGTTTGTTGCTCCATCACGGCGAAAAGCATGAAAGTATTTGGATGAAAGCCATATAGGTAAAATATACCCTGGATTAAGACAGGATATTTTTATCCCGATAAAGTGAGTAGTTGTCGCGGGATAAACAAATTGCCGAGATAAAGTTATTCCACGCAGGCGGAACCGCGGGCGGAAAGCTAGTTTTTCATAAAGCTTTTTAGGAATTGAAAAATGGAAACACTATTTAATCACAAAAGTCGGCAACTATTGTTAAAAACTGCAATAAAGTTATCATGGAAGTCCATTGCCGGATCAGGGACCAATATGGCGACGATACGGATATAGAGCGGCAAATGTAATTAAAAAGTTCATTTTAGCTCGACCCTGTCAATACGGGTTTATTGCTGTAGACAAACAGCTGGCTGTTTGATTGCAGTTTGCACTTATGCGTCAATGCGTTTTGTGTTTAAATTTTTCAAAGGGACATAAACCAGTGTAAAATGTTTCGGTAAATAAAAATGTTGGTAACATCTGACACTGCACTTTATGATACGTTAAATTTTACATAGTTCAAAAATGGAATTCTTTTTATGAATATTTGAGGCGCGCAATATAGGTTCGGATAGTTACATCTAGGATAGTTACATCTAGGAAAAGGAAATGATAGTTAATTACAATCATCATCAGCCCGTATTTACGAGGATATTTATCCTCGTATAATGAGGGAGTATGGGCCATAGAGGACTAGGACATAGGACATAGGAACTTCACATGCCATAGAATTTTTATTTCTCAAACATGCAGGTTTCCTCACGATGTTTTCCTTCACCGTTTAAGTGCAGTCGGATAAATGCACATAAGTTATTAAGGACACATAGGTTACTATTAAAATTTAAATGATATTCCCAAGGAAATACATACAGATATATTTATAAATATAAAAAAAATGTAAACAATCACTTAAAAAGTACTACATGGGTGGTGCTGGTGATACTGTAACTTGTAATAGACAGTAAGTGGTAAGCGATGAGGCTCAGTGTGTTGCGTATAAACCTTGAATAGGTTTCTGTGGCGCACTTTTGTATTGTGTTAAACCTTTTCATATATAATGAATAAATAGAAAAAAAAAAAAAAAATTTAGTAGCTATCTTGGCGCAGTAATGCAATCGTAGAGGCGAATTCGATATTCGTTTTCGAATAAATTGTAAATTATACAATCGATTATCGATTCACTCGTAGTCGTGTAACGATCGAGTGAAAATTGGCAATCGAATAGAATTTGCGCAGCGCGATTGATACTGCACTCTGAAACAGATAAATCTTCATGTGTGATTGAGGTGGAGTGCTAACCTATTGTGCATTAAAATAAAAATCCACTAGTGTTCACCCTTCCAAGAACGACCCCGCCATATGATGCTTAACTTAATGTGACGCCCAGAAGGATATTCAAGAAAACTAGTAGAATTTATGATTTTTATTTCACTGAGTGAGACTAATTGCGTCCGCTCACAGCTGTGGTCAATATTCGAATACCCCACAGATTACTTAGATAATGTCTAAGAATGCCCGACTCGTTTTTCACAGAACTGAACGAATGAATCGCGATCGAATAATGTGTGAATGAAAGAGTGATAATGTGAATGTGTCTCGATCAGTCAATAGATGTCTATTTACTGATCGAGAGCCTCAAATATTCTGTTTGTCTGTGTTGTGTATGTCAGTGTGTTACATTATCTAATCGATAAAGGATAGCGAATACAACAGAGCCACAACCCAATAATCGTCGGCGAGAAATTGCGGAAGTCAATCCCAGCTAATATATCAATTGTTATTGAATAAACGGAATAATTCGATTGTTTTCAGCCCAACCAATCGAATATTTTAATTGTATTTAATAACAAGACATTCGATTGTAACCGATTATATGGAACAATCGAATAATTTTGTAGTTTTTGGTAACAATTATAAACGGAACAACCCTAAAACTTTAAATATCCAATCATCATCATCTTTATCATAATACAATACAATACAAAAACTTTATATTTTCTCTCACAAAAATGTAGGTACAATATTTAACAATAGATGCTTAAAATTATGACATATATAAAATAGTTTTTGAGAGAGATTGGTGTCCGTACTAGGAAACCTGTGTGACAGATCACCAGCCTCTCACCCTCTGGAGTGGCTCTCTCATTGTGAGACAGTATGGTCAGTATGCGTCCAAAAACTTTAATTGTGTGTGTGAGAGGGGGTGCGGGGGTAAGTGTGTAGGGGGGCTGTGTGTAGGGAGCTGTGCGTGGGGAGGATGTGTGTGGGGAGCTGTGCGTGGGGGTGTTAGTGGAGGTGTGTGTGTGTGGGTGTGTTTGTGTGTATATGTATGTATGTATGGGCGTGTGGCGTATTGTGTGAGTGTTTGTCGAAACAAGTTTGTTATTATGTTTGCGCAAATATAGAAATTATACACCTTTATATAATTATAATTAATGAGTGGGGATAGGTATGTGGTTGTTATGTAATAGCCGAAATACATCCACTTCTAGACAAAGGCCTACGAGAAAGATCTCCACATCGGTCGGTCCTACGAGCAATTCTTCGAGCTATATCGGTCACCTTGGTTCTCCTGCGGATCTCCTCATTTCTGTTTCGATCCCGCGAGGTTACTCCGAGCATAGCTGTCTCCATTGCCTTTTGGGTGACAAGGCTCAAGCCTTCTTATGAGGCCCGTAGTGAGCGAACACGTTTCAATTCCATATGTCATCACTGGCAACACACACTGATCAAAGACAGACAGAAAAAAAGAAAGAAAAGTATTTATTGGGATTTCTGTTACAAGAGTATTTTATACATAAGTTTACAATATACTAAATCCAAAAAGGTCTCCACTCAGCATGTGTCAGGTTGGAGCAACCACGATGCTGGTATTCTGTGGAGCCGAAAGGCAGAGTGGTGCCACTGTACTACTTAATATTAACGCAACTCTCCCTATCAACTACCCATAAACATATATTTTTTACTTCGGATACTCTTTAAACATTTGTATAAACAATAATTATACAATTTATTAAAAAAAAAAAACGACGATCGGATCGGCCAATACTTTGGTCAAAGAATCAGCTCTGCTATACAGCGAGGCAACGCGGCCAGCCTTCTGGGTACCATTCCACCAACTAGTTTTTTGGGGCTAGTTTTTTATTTGTGATTTATTTTAATTTTTTTTACTTAATATAATTATCGTGCTTATTGCAGTATTCCCAAACGCTGCCCAGCAGAGTTGGATTCGACGATTGACCTCCTTTTCGAAGTTGGATTTACCTAACTGGACTGTTTGTCCCAGGTATACGTACTCGTCGACAACTTCGAGGGTAGTAATGGGTATTGTGCCCATGGTGATGATGATGGGAATTCATCCCAACTCATCAGCACATCCTTTGTGGGACACAGCATACGCTTTTACAATAAAATACCAGAACATGTATTGAGCTTAACAGAGCAGAAATTTAAACGCCACATTAAAGAAACTCTGTGTAAGAAGGGTTATTACAGAATAGATGATTATTTAGGCGATAAGGAGGTCTGGTGTTAGCTGGTCGTTATGTTAATTGCTATTGTTTTGTAATTATGTAATATAAGATGTAGTATTGTTGTAAGGATGGAGACTAGTTGAAAAGATGTGTTGTTGCGGAGTTTCTTGTCGCTTCTTCTCCCTAACCATAACACCTTGTGAAGCGATGTAGTTAAAAAAAGAAAAATAGCATGTTGACTTTCAATAAGTGATATTTTTGTATCCTACATTGAATAAAATATTTTTGATTTTGATTTTTTTTTGAACGAATGGGTCTTCAAATGAATATGGACAAGACAAAAACACAATAGTTGAATTTTACTTACATAATAATTTTGACATACACATTCTACAATTTCTATAATATTAATTCAATTTTCAAAATAATTTCAAATTAATATAATTTAATTTCCATGTTTCAATTTCGATTTTTCTTTATGTTTTAATTTTTTAATTGACATTTGAATTCACAATTGTTATTTTAAATTTTCAATGTCTACCACTGTTTATTAACATAGTTATAGGTGACTGTACTAACAAAGATGGACCTTATTGTCTGGAAAAATAAATGATTTATTATTATTATTAAAGTAACGATTACTTATCACAAATTAATATTTAATTTTGTTATTATTACTAAGATACCTCGTAAATAATCAGAGGTAGCATATATTATAATTATTTAATTAGGTCACTAACTTAAAGAGGCAATTAGCATGAGCCAAATGGTAATTACTCCAAATTAGCTACGTATTCACGCTTTTCGTAGGTACAGAGGTCGTTTACAGTGAATTTCAAATTCCACGAGTTAATTTGTCAAGGATATTGTGGATAATAATAATATGGGATAAAACCTAACATTTTCATTTACATATACATATGTATAACGTCACGACTTTCCTAAATGGGGTGGTAAGAGATAAACAAACAGTAAACAAAATATTCTTTATTATAAAAAAATAATAAATAAATAAAAATCTTTGAACAAACACACAGCGCCATCTAGGTCCACAATAAGCAACTAGGCTTATGTTATGGATAGCAGATGGTTTGATAAACTACACAAATACATTTTTTTTTGTAAATAAATACATGTATAAATGAAAAACATCCATAACTCGGGAACACATGTATGTATTCATCATACAAACATATGCCCCTGGCGGGATTCGAACCCGCGACCTTTTGGTATAGTAGCAGAGTTTCTAACCACTATACCAAACAGGTCGTCGACCAGGTTATCAACAATAATTACATCAATAACAAATATAACACAAGGCTAAATAAGAAGGCGAACAGTACAATTTGGCAGCCTTATTCCGGGCAACTTTTGGTGAAGAAGAATTACGCACATAATAGGTAGATGTCCCAAACATTAGTGTTTTTTTAAGCACAACGGGTTAGCACTTGACCTCAATCACACCTGATGTTACGTGAAGATGAGGCCGACGGTGGAAGCGTACTGACCCGGAAACCCAAATATTTTGGGAACTGGCTATTTTATCTCTGACAACCGGAACACAACAATGCTATTCACATGGCTGTTTGACGGCAGATTTAGATAAGATGGTGGTAGCTAGCCAGGCGGACATATAAAATGCCCTACCACCAACCAAACCGAGTACTAAACATGTACCCCGCTGGACATCGAACCAGCGACCTCCGATTCGTAAATCCTATGTTGTTTACATTGAGTTTACAAGACGAGTATACAAAATCGTGATTGATAGTCGCTAAAACTTATTTTATCTCGATTGTAACCTGATTGCAAGTTGGCAATAGTTGCATACACGGTATCCTGCCTTTTCGCCGAAAATTGTTTGGCAGTTTATCACTTACCAACCAATGTTTCGCCGATGTTTGTTTGACAACGTTTTATATGGTAGAATTATTGTGAAGCTGATTATTATAATGACACAAAACGTTTGGGATATTTACATAGGTTACATGTTAGGTTTACATGTATACATAGAGAAATGAAACCCTATTTAATTCACCATTTGGTAAACAATGAACAACGAAAGCAATATTACGCAAACTAAAACATTCTGCTAATTGAAAGTTGGCATTTGAAAAAGTGTCATGAAAAGCAGACCAAACGTACAGTTGGCAACTGTGAGGTTGGGAATTAAAACAAAATTATATGATAAGTTGGCAAATTATTATTCGGCGAAATAAAATTCTGCGAAACGTTAGTTGGCAAATGAAAATCTGGCAAACAGTTTTCGGTGAGAGGGCAGAGAACCTTCAGGGTTATGCAAGTCCATTATAAGTGCCGAATTCACCCGAAAGCGAACGAAAATTACCGAAGGTCAATAACCTTTTGTGCCTACACTACTGACACAGAATTAATATAGTACTAACGTTACTGATTCACGGATTTCAACATATTACATGCATATCATGTCGTCCGATCGGTAGGACAAAGGCAGTCGGACCAAGTGGCCAGAGCGATAATTATTGCGCTTATAAAATCGGAACATTCTCTTTTTATATTAAATACTAGTAGATATTAATGTTTATATATCTAGATATTAAAGATTGATATTACCTAAAATTAATGAACTATAGCGGCAGATGTTTGCAGTGAGTAACCAAAAAAAAAAAACAAAAATAAATTAATTTCGTAGGATAAAAATTATCATTTGAAAACGTCACATTTCATTCACAATCAATGATAGATTAAGAATTGGGAAACGAAAATTTTACGCAGAGACAAATTTTGCGAAACAAAATTATCAACAAACGAACTATATGTAGGGTGGCTTTATAATAAATAATCACAAAAAATCGTACAAAAGATTTTTATTGAAGTGTTCACATTAGTTACAAAATATAAGTAGGTATGTATAGATACCTAGTTTATAGAAATTTGTCCTTATTCACTTTCGTAGTCATTGTATCTTAATTTCGGTATTTTATTTATATAAAACTGAGAAGGTATAAATCTAGATTAAGTTATTACGCGATTGCCCCATGCCATCACAGCGAAAATTCCACAGGTCGCTTCGGCGGCCGCTGGTAATTTTTTCCAACATTCTCACTTCGTATGATTATGTATCAAATCATATTAGGTAATTACTAGCGGAAGCTGACATCTCGTGTAAATGAGACAATCATTTTTTAACACTTTATTGTACACTAGACACACAAGAAATGGACATTAACAAACATGTAAGAAAAATGTACAAAGGGCGAACTTATCTCTATAAGAGATCTCTTCCAGCAAACCCGTGAAAGCGAAATTTGATGCAAAAGGTAGACATAAAGTGTACACGAAACAGAAGAAACAAAAAATTTAAAAAATATCATATAATAGAATAAAACCAAAATAATATATTAAACGAAAAAATTACCCACCATGAATACACAAATACATACATACAATCATTATATATAAATATATCATTTTATCATTTATTGCACACAAGAAAAAAAACATACAGATACAACATAATAGAGACGACACAACAGGTTCTGCTTATTTCTACAATGAAATTTCTTCCAGCAGACCTACGAAAGACAATGTGTCTGACAACGGTGATACTCTCATGAGAAACGCAAAAATCTCGAAAAATACACGAAACTGGTCACAAATAACAAATAATATTCCTCGCAGACAGATTTGTTTGACAGTTCAATTCGACTAAATTCGAAAGTCGTCGCGCTCAATAAAAGGCATGTGGTTACACTTTTGCAACTGGAAGGGTAACAGGAATGCGATGTGGCCATTCCGCTCCTCTGTAAGGGCATTATAGTTAAGTTGGACATGTAAATGGTCTATGAATCATGAAAACTTACATCACTGTTTAAACCTTAAATCTGATTAAACCAGATTGGAAGCGTTTGATAAACGTTTTCTATGAATTCGGCTGTAAGAGTTTAATGATTGACAACAACATCCACGATTCACTTTACGAAATATACAGAAATGCACACGTGACAGGTGGACGTGTAAATCTATAGATAATTTTTGATGAAAAGCCCCTTCTCATCTTTTACGATACTTACGGCAAGAGACCAGTTGGTTCTTGTAACACCTAGGTCCGGATTTCCCAAATTGTGACACCGCGCTTAGCCACCGACGCTTGTGAGGAATAATAATATACGATGATATACGACGATATACGACGATATACGACGATATACGACGATATACGACGATATACGACGATATACGACGATATACGACGACCTGTTTGGTGTAGTGGTTAGAAGCTCTGACTGCTATACCAAAAGGTTGCGGGTTGAAATCCCGCTAGGGGCATATGTTTGTATGATGAGTAAAGACATGAATGTGTTCCCGAGTTATGGATGTTTTTCATTTATATATTTACAAAAAAGGTATTTGTGTAGTATATCAACCATCTGGTATCCACAACACAAGCCTATAGTGGCTTAATATGGAACTAGATGGCGTTGTGTGTACGTCCAAGGATATTAAAAAAAAAGAAACAAATGGGCGTGAAAGATTAAATAACGGCTGACAGAGGAGAGTGAAAGAAAAGACGTATTGCGCCGACCTCAAATAAATTGAGGTCAAGAGGATGATGACAATGATGAGTGATTCGATAATCGATATTTGATCGCTTCCACATTTCAAATGTGTTTTCGTGAGATACAACATAACGAAATTTCAAACATTCCGATTCCGAATTGATTAGCGATTATCAAACCATTAGAATACTGGGCATTTCCACCAAATGGCACAAGCGCTCGATTCTGAATCGAAACGCAACAATTCCCATTACACAAAAAAAGGACTGGAATAAAATCCATCTGCTCCATAGCAAACGAGCCAGAGTTTTACGTTCACAAAAGCGACATTCTTGGCTATCACCGAAACCGCGCACATTATCTAAAACAGGCAAACAATATTTATGTTTAATCGCCACAACGCGCAAGCGTGATTCCCAAAACACATTGCGCCGTGTAAAACGGCCATTTGTGGCTGAAAATTGCTCGTAAAATGGCTTTTATGAGTGGACAGGGCCGCAGCCACTCCGTCCATTATTCGGCCATTTTCTGTGCACAAATTAAATTAATCGGTCGAAATTTTGCTAACAAATCGGATGGGAAAAGAGTGTTCCATCGATGGTTCGCTTCTGGTAAAATAACGAGCAGATTCACAGGTAGCTCCTTTATTTATATGCCGTGAGTCGAAACCTTGTTCATTTATTTAAATCTTTATTGCATATAAGCATACATAAACACGACAAAAAACCAGCACATATTAAAAATATACAATAAGAGATCTTTTCCAGCAAACCTCAGTAAGGAGACAATTGCGGAGGTAACGTGAAAGTAGACAGAGATTATACTTACAAAAAACAGAAGTTATAAACAAACATGATTATGATATACTTGTTCTTCTAAATACGCGGCAATTTCCTCTTAACTTTTCAATTTGGCGATAAGAAAGCTGCCCTTTACTATGTAGTAATAGTATTCTTTGCATTTAGTATTGTCCTCATAGCAAATCTATACTGCACGCTATTTGTTATCTATAAGTGATTGACGAAAAAATAAGTCCAAAAAGTTTGATTATAAAACTTGTAGGCGCTCTTTGATATACATTCAAATTAAGAATAATTCTTATTCGCGGAGTGCGGGACTAACCTGTTCTAAATTTGAAATATATTGACAAAATAAGCGCACTAGATTATTGCGCGTTTCAGTGAAAAGTTACTATAACTAAGTGAAAATTAGATTTAGAAAATTTTGTTGTAGTTGGAAGGAAAGCTTTTGAAAGGAAATCGGTAGCTTGCTTTAGATATAGTATAGGTATTTAGTATTAAAACATAGACTATTAGATTCAAATTACCACCGTGAATTACATTACGTCGGAAAATATACTCAGAACTCCTGTAACTATTTTCAAAAAAATCGACCAAACCCTCTTTATTTATGAAAAATTTCACCGAAAGCAAAAATCACAATTCAATAAACTATTTTTTAGAAAATATAAAGAAACAATTGATAATTTTTTTAGAAAATTATAGATGTAGTAGATGTTTCTTGTCGATCGGTGAGTTATTATGCATAAGACAAAACACACTAAAGACATCACAAATCACTACAAGGTAATTTTGAAGTGCACGACAAAACATAGCAAGACTCATTGTAGTCTACGAAAAATTTTACTTCAGAACTCGGAGCCTACGCACACTTGTAAGATTAAAAAAAACTTCGAATTCCTTTAAATTTGCATTTCTAATTAACGCCCGAATATAAAAAGAAAACCTTAAGGTAAACAAGAAACGTTTCAATTCAACTTGTAAGTATAAATCTGCTTTGAAAGTTAAATTAAAAACTTCGCGCTATGTTTTTGCAGGACACGGCTATTTAAACTCGAAGTTCCTGAGCACCGGAGTTCTGTATTGGAAACATGTCAAACATTCTGTGAGGCGGTGCTTTTCTTGTTTCCTTTTTACTTCTGGAAACTTGGTAGTCGTGACGGTATCGAAAGAAAAAGAAAGGTACGACAAAGCATTAATTGTGTCAAGCAGGTATCTACTTCATAAAGAGCTATAAGAAAATAAAGCCTTTTTTGCTCTCAACCACTGATTTATATGCTACCAGCTCTTCACATTTCATCAAAATCGGTTCAGCAAACAAATTAGCCTACGTTAATCCAGGTCCTAATCTATATACTAACCAAATTTCATCCAAATCCGTCCAGCCGTTTTTGTTTATCCTTAGACATACACACAGCGCCATCTAGTTCCACAGTAAGTAACTATAGGCTTGTGTTGTGGATACCAGATGGTTGATATAGTACATAAATACATTTTTTTTTGTAAATAAATACTTATTATAAATGAAAACATCCATAACTCGGGTACATAAAAAAAAAAAAAAAAATGTCCGTATTCATCACGCAAACATGTGCCCCTAGCGGGATTCGAATCCGCAACCTTTTGGTATAGTGGCCAGAGTTGCTAACCACTACACCAAACAGGTCGTCGTTTAGGCGTGAAAAACAAACATGCATATATACCGGATGAGTTTTTTTTACCGAAAGGATAAAAATAGGGCATATTAGGTAAGTGATATAGAAGTTATTGTCATAGGTAACTTATTTTTTTTTTTCAAAACCATCATCGAATAAAGCGTTAATTGTGTCATTTGACAATCGCGTTTGTAGCCTATCCCACATAATTACATAATTAAATTTTTATCTGCCGCCAAGCAGCAATGTTAACTGCATTGTTGTGTTCCGGTTGTCAGAGATAAGATAGCCAGCCCCCCAAATGTGTTGGGGTTTCCGGGTCAGTACGCTCCCACCTTCGACCTCATCTTCACTTAACATCATGTGCGATTGAGGTCAATTACGAACCCGTCGTGCATAAAACAAATGAAGAAAACTTATAGAAAGGATGAGTTCCAAATAAATTTAAACCACAGAAATCCCGCGGACGATTTTGAAAAAAAAAACTACCTATGGCAATAACTTTTATTTCACATACCTAATATACCTCATTTTTTTAGTTACGGTAATAAAACTTATCCGTTAAATACACACACGCAAACATTCGCATTTATAATATTAATTGGATAGATATTGTCCCGCGAACAAATCTTTTTCGCGCTTTTCTTAGTACCTACATAGACCAGCGCCATCTTTTAGAATCCTCGAGAACTAACAAGACCTCTTCTTCTTATCGACGGCAAAATCAGCAAATTCTTGAGGACCTACATAGGAGTAAGTACTCGTACTATGAATAAATGACCATAACTATCGCGCACAACCAAAATTTTTTAAGTCTGTGCTCATAAACCGGTCACATGGAAGTGCAAGAAAGAAATACAATATTGATTAAAAATGTGAGATTTACTAGTAATATAGGTATTATTTTTCTTATACTTTGAATATACTCGCATCTTTTTCGATCACTTTTCTGTGGTAAGTGATGCGTTTTATGGTAATGTCTGTTCTCGCTTAACACATTTAATGTTGCGTTCAGCGAGGAAACGCTACCATTTTGGGGTTTTTTACACTTGTTTTAGTTTTCTTTTAAGTATCAAGTATTTTTTCAAATAAAATTGTTTTGCTCAACGCTATGAAGGGCATTCTTCCCCAATAATAAAGTCCAAGATCAATTATTATTCCATTAAAGTAGTCATAACTTTTTCACAACCACAAAAGCCAGCAACAAAAGGGCCTGCAAAACTTTTCGAATTAAAATAATACATTTTATTATTCACGAAACACGGGTATTTGATCGTTACACATTAAGAATGCATACAGCGTAGGCCGTGCGTGTTTCAATTAAATGTACGCTGGAATTAAATGGTACTGATATGCTGGCTCGCTTTCTCCCACTGAGATTGGGCAGACAGACTATGATTTACTTGTTTAATTAACCCTCGACTCAAAAAGGTGAGATACAGCTATTATTGTGTTACTGGATATTTTAATAACAAAGTGTAAAAGCGTCGTTACATAATCCAACCAATCAGAGCGCGATTCCTACATCGCGCTAACGAAGTATCCTCCAGACATTGCATTATGTGCAAGATTCAACTACCTTTTGTAGGACCGCGGCCCCGGGGTAATACGAACAGTGAACGAGATTTGCTTTCTTGTTTAATTAATCCTCGGTGCGCTAGGCGAACTTTTCAGTACACTAGCCTCAGGCAAAATTATATCTAAGTTGATTGATAATGCAGGTTATATGGCACGCAGGCGTCGCGAAAGCCAACAAACTTGCAAAATTAGAGGCTAAAGCAACACAGCACGGCCATGATGAGCCCTTCGGCGGTATCCCCAAAAGCCTATTCTGCTTTACTCTATAAGGTACCGCTGTATTCATGCATCTTTCGAACGCTGGACGAATACCCCAGGTTTGACACATTCCAAAACACTAATCAAAGTCTTCAAAAAGAAAGCTGCCGGTGAAGTGGCTAGCACAGGGAGCACATTACGCACCCTAGCATCGATAAACACCAGTAAACAATTTGATCTTGCACCTGGATTGCCAGGAATTTACTGTATTTCCTCAAAGAGGGCAAAACGGGCAGCTAACTAAGTTAATGACGATTACAATAGATTTAATTCGCGTCGCGGTGATACAGGGTTTTAATGACCTGTAACAGCCACATGTACAACAAATAGCAAACCCCGACGCAAACAGGTGACAGACTGCTATTGTGCTAATGGATATTTTATTAACAAAATGTAGCCGTCGTCACTTAATCCGATCAAACAGGACGAACGTTGTTTTTTCAAGACATTGCATATCCATTGTTGAATCGCGGTCCCCGGGTAATGCCAATAAACCGGTAGACGATCTTCCCTTTTCCTCCACATTATCGATCCGATTATGGCATCGCCTTAACCTTCACCTCGCACAATAACCCTGACGTGATAACGTAACGTGACGTTTATATTTAATTTAGAGATATTGAAGGGTAGTAGAATCGAAGAGCATGAAATGTGCAGGCCAAGTGCTCAAACAAAAAAACAGCCGTACGCTATTTACACGTAGACTTAGCAAGTAACTCACTCGTCAAACTTAAGTATAAGGATATTATTATAAAAATGCCACCTGTTAATTAAAATGGTAATAATGATTTTGTGTCTGTGTGTGCGTGTGATGGAAAAATAGAGTAAACGCTTTATTATTTATTTATATATCGTATTTTATTTTATCAGTTTTTTCTTGGTGCACTAGATACGCTTTTAAATATAACCGAATTTGTAGTTACTTTACTTATAATAGATTATACATATATTTAACAAAGCAAACAGAAAGCTTTTGTCTTGAGCTTATACATATAAATCGTAAGTAGACTACAAAGGAATTTATAGGTAGTTAGGTACCTTGAGCATTCCCGTGTTTGATCAAAGAGACGTTGAAAGAAAAGCAACTGAAAAAGTTAAAGTGATTGGTATAACTTATTTTAGATCAAGACCTAAGAAATTTTCCATATAATGGATACAAAATCATTTCAAATGCAAAACTCTCGATAAAGAAATAGCTGTAGAATACATAATAACATCACTGCGACTGCGAATAATTTACGACCTGTTTGGTATAATGGTTAGCAACTCTGACCACAATACCAAAAGAATGCGGGTTCGAATCCCGCTAGGGGCATATATTTGTGTGATGAATACGGACATGTGTACCCGAGTTATGGATGTTTTCATTTATAATAAGTATTTATTTACAAAAAAAATGTATCCATGTAGTATATCAACTATCTGGTATCCACAACACAAGCCGTTGCTGTATACATGTCTGAGGATATTTATTTATTTATTATTGATTTATCACTAGGAGGGGGTAGAGGGCCATAATCCACCACGCGGGTCCAGTGTAGAGTGCTGCATTTGTATTAGACTAGTGCACGGTTTCCAAACCTTTTTCAGCCACGGAACCCTAGGAAATGGAGTACAATTTTCAAGGACAACTTAATAAAAAACTCTGACCATTTTAGTACTACAAATACAAAATACTTCTTTATAAAAAAATACATTAATGTGTTTTGTTATTGCTTTTTTGTAACTAAATTAGTGCTAAGTTGTAATCGTTGTTGTTTTCGAACTTGTTTATATAATATTTTTTTTGAAATTAAGTATATATATTTGTTGTCCTTCCCATCTCTTTCTACACGAAACTATGTTTCACTGGATTTATGTTCTACATAGATATATAAATCTAGACATTAAAAGCACATGAGTAAATAAATTAGAAGCTACAAGAGAGAACGTCTGCCATTCACTATGGGGTATGTCCAGTACCTGTAATATAGGTAACGGAGCATTCGCCATTTTATGATAAGGGTAAGATCAAACTAAGTACACATCTGATAGGTGGCAGTGAATTTAAAAGGAAGATGAAAGCCTGCTCATACTGAAACCTTGGATTTCAGCTGCAGACCCTAATCATAATATCATTCCAAGAACTCCAAAGAAATGATCGCAATTTTCCAAATGTAAAATCGTGCCGAAAATTTCTAGGATACTAAAGGCCACGCGTAAGTATCTTTGTCAATTTACAGCTAAGCTCTTGTCAGAGTAGCTAATGCAAATCTTGCCACCCGTCTCTCCTCACCTACCTAATATAAAATTAAAAACAGAAAAGTCCTATCTCATCACCACACTCGTTGCCTAAAAGCGAGAATCTCCCTGCACCCTTAAAAATCCTAATAACACGTCCCTTATATTGTCCCGAAATGAATAAAGGCCCCTTTTTGCGAATTCCTCCTTTAACTCGGTCCGTATGTGATTCATTATAAAAATGCGGAAAACCTCAGTTGGTAATAACTCAACGGTAGATTCCGCTGAGGGAACGAATGGGGGTAAATATTCTATGTCAGTGGGTCCGCATACCTAAAGAAATGGGTTTGGTAAATAATAGTGAATTTTCGTGATATAAACGAGGAAGAGAATGCCAGTTGAGGGGAAGTAAGTATAGCAAGTATCTTTTATAAACATCAAGCTTGTTTTTACCAGAAAAATAATGTCAAATTAGCTTAATGGGCAAATGAGAAAATTTTGAATGATGAAATAAGGGCACTTGCAGTGTTCAAATACATACATACATGCTGTGAATTTTATGCAGATATGATTTCATATTGTTCTTCGGGAATGTAACAATTTAACTTTGCGCTAGCCAGATATTAAGATAACCAAGGGTATTTAATAATATAAATGGTCATTGTAAAGGGCAAGAAAAGGTTATAGACCTAGGATATATCCCTGTGGAACCCATGTAAAAGTAATTCGATCGTTGCTTTTATAACATAGCTTTATGCCAGTATGTTGTTGTTATTACGAGACTATGCTAGATGGTTGGCGATTTCAGAATTTTAAAGCATTTCATTTGAGATAGACATGCAGAGCAACAATAATACACATTACATCATACATCAATAGCCTTTTAAATTTCCACTGCAAGGAAGAGCATCATCTCATTAAAACACACATAATGTCACGTATTTTATCCCAAATTGGATGGTAAGAGATATTCCACAGTGTTTGTGTGTTTTAATGCTTCAAACAACATCCACGGTTCACCTTTCAAAATCTACAGATTCACCGTTGAAAGTGTAATTTTATAGATGTTTTTTAGTGGAAAGTCCCTCAATCGCCTTTTGTGACACCCACGGGAGGAGACAAATTGATTCTTTTCTTTTTACGTGCTGAAACCACACATCATACACCAATTATCAAACAAATCTAAATATCAGAAGCGGTCCATTAACCCTGAATAATTGTTTTACAGTAAAGGTGATTATATTTGCTAACACCGCAGAACTAACAAACCCGACCATATCTCTGATTGATTTTCACACCAATTATTCGATAAGGCAGAAAGCAATGACTTCTTAAGATAATTTATTCCTATTTGTGTCGACGGGATTTCCAAGAAAAACATCCCCCATAAACCGAATCGCGTGAATTTATTACTCATCAGTTTGTAAAGACTTCCATCTGTAGGTAGTGGGTGAGATCCAAATGAAATGAGGGGATCCTAATTGCACTACCATTACGCGAAATGGGTTCTAGTCACGCGATTGTTCACGCGATGTTTTTGCACGAATAGAGCTCTCTGACAAGATAGTGGATTATGTGCAATGGGGTAAAAAGTCCAAGCTAATTTACAGATGTCGCCACTGCTGAGTGTACCTAAATGCTGCAAACAAAAAAACTTTAGTTTTCGAAATAGGGTTCATTTTGACAAATTTATTTATTAGCCATATGATGGGCTATAAGCAACAGTGATATTCAACTTAATAACAGGTTAGAAACACTTAAGTTAGAAACACTTAGAAATTCAATCTCTTAACTCACTGGAGTCGCATACAACAAGTCTACGCAATATAATCCCCGCATGATGCATACAAGCAACTACCCGCAAATTTACGACATTTACGTGTGAGCACATGTCCTCAATCACACTTGATGTTAAGTGAAGATGAGGCCGAAGGTGGAAGCGTATTGGCCCAGAAACCCCATCTTATTTCGAACAACCGGAATACAAATATGTTTTAACATTGCTACTTGGCAGCACATTTAGATGAAATTGAACTCATGTGATTTTTAGCAAAGCAAAAAATTGTACAATAAACCATTTACAAACAAGCAAATGGCTATTTATCTAAGTGTTGTTCTATCTAAGTACAAGTTATTATCACATAATCCAATTTCTTTAGTTTTTAATTCGATTCCCACTGTATTACCCTAAATAAACAAAGTCGTATGTTCCATCTAATTAATTATTTTTTTATAAGTACTTATTTTTCTTTTAATCTTTCCCACTTTTATAAAGCTCAACATTTACTTCAAAGTAAGCAAAGATATCTCCCGTATTACCTAGATCTCAGAATACCTTGGACCTTTAAATAATTTCTTCTCGCTTCTGTTTTCTAATGAAATTATTTAATCAAAGCTAAGTTTATAAAATCATTTACCGTGGATCGAGCTAAAGCTAGATTAAGTAAACTTAATCTACCAACAATGCTTGACAAGGTAAAGCGATCTAAGAAATTCTTTTTCAACATAATATCGTATTTATCATCATCAACGGCTAGTGGTCACCCATCAAAGGACTGATCATCTCTGCACTGAACAATGTCAAACTGATAATCTTATTTAAAATTTTGATAACAACAGCTGCCTCTGACAAGCAATTTACCTGTTTAACTTAATAAACTTATTTATTTAATTACTAATTTACTTAGTACCATCGTGTAGGCTGATTGGTCTCTAAACGTCTGCTGTTAAGTGAAGGTGATATACGTGGCAAAGACTATTAATTATGATTGGATTGGGGAGGTTATTTAGTCAACGACCTGTTTGGTGTAGTGGTTAGAAACTCTGCTGCAAAAGGTCGCGGGTTCGAATCACGCTAGGGGCATATGTTAGTATGATGAATACAGAAATGTGTTCCCGAGTTATGGATGTTTTTCATTTATATATGTATTTATTTACAAAAAAAAATGTATTTGTGTAGTGTATCAACCATCTGGTATCCACATCACAAGCTTAGTTGCTTAGTGTGGAACTAGATGGCGCTGTCTGTATATGTCCAAATATATTTTATATTTTATTTTATTAAAATGATTATCCATAAACTGCGCCTCCGTGGCTCAATATAAACAACATACGGTTTACGAATCGGAGGTCGCGAGTTCGATCTCAGCGGCGTACATGTTTAGTACGTGGTTTGGTTGGTGGTAGGGTATTTTTATGTCCACCTGGCTAGATACCACCATCTTATCTAAATCTGCCGCCAAAACAGCAATGTTAAAGGCATTGTTGTGTTCCGGTTGTCAGAGATAATAAGATGTCAAATAAAGTGTGGTTTCCGGGTCAGTACGCTTCCACCATCGGCCTCATCTTCACTTAACATCAGGTGTGATTGAGGTCAAGTGCTAACACGTTGTGCATAAAAAAAATGTTTTGCTTTATATAATTATATTAATCAATAAAATATCAACGACATTCGTCCTATATTCATCTCATTAATGATAACGCTATCATTAGCTCGGTCACGACCATAATACTATTTAATTTGACAGTATTTCTTTCAATGAAATTGTATCATATTTCACGACTAACGCTTACGGCTGTAACTCGAAATGTAATTCAGCGCTGTAAATATTTGAAACCCTATTCTATAACCTTTGTGAACAGAAACAGAGAGCCCTTAAAGTTTCTGATATTTGATATAGTCCTACAAATAAAGACGTCATTTTGGCTGTTTGCTTACCGACGAGATTTCCGACAATAATCCACCAGCGATGTTCGACCGCATCGTGTAGGCGTTGATGCGGATTTAGTCGAGTGTTACGCTGCTTATATGTAAAACTGGGTATCTAGGTACCTATATTGGTAATGGTTTTTGTACCAAATATTAGTGTGAACAGGGGCCATAAAAGGAAGCACTAATTTTATCGCAATATATCACCACTAAGAGTCTTTTTACACGGGCAATTTTGGTGTCTGACCACTATACCAAGTGGTCGCGGGTTCGAATCCCGCTGTTTGAGTGATGATTACGGACATGTGTACCTGAGTTATGGGTGTTTTCATTTATAATAAGTATTTATTTACAAAAAAATGCATTTATGTAGTATATCAACCATCTGGTTTCCACAACACAAGCCTATAGTTTAGTGGCGGGTGTACTAAAAGGCAAGCCTAAGTATACAAAACAAATTAAATACTATTATTTAGTACCTTTTGTGTGCTTACAGAAACAAGCATCAGTAAAACCAAATCGGGTTAGGTTTGCCGGAAAATTAAAAAACAAACTTTCCTATTTGATGACGTTATAAGCGCGTCGCGTGCTTTTGTCGGGATTGGTGGCGTGGGCTAAAAGATCCATTACTAAGATCAGCCGGTGAATTGGAATACTACAAAATTATTTTATATACCTACCTATAATAAATCAACTTAAGAGTTGAAGGTAGCTATGACGTACCTTCTTAGTTATATTTTTTTTTTGGAAATTTTGCCTGGCCGTACCTTTCGATCTTAAGAAATTCAATTTAGGAGTAGTTATGTTTTGGTTTATTCTCAAACAATGTTGGAAGACAAGGGTTCTGAGCCCATACAATCTAGCCTCCTGTAGTATTCCTTCTGTAGTTATTCTCCAGTAAAGTGAGAATGCTTTACGGATGATTTTGGCGGCTTCTTGTGAGAAGCCCGAATGCTTCGTCACGTACTTTAATTTACACTACGCTTCACTTGTACTCCATCACTGACTTTTCCCGTCCAATATTCTGCCGTTATTAAACTTCAAAACTCGAAATGCACAAATATCAAGAAATAAAAACAAAAATGCAACCACACTCGCTGAGTTCCCGCCAAAAAGCCACTACGCAATTACAGTTGGAGCATGTATATATGAGAATGCACGAATATACATGTTTCAGATTACATCAACAGAATTCGATTCCCTCGGAAATTATTAGTGAATACCACAAACGCGTCTGCGTGGTTGTAGTCGACAAAGCGATTTACATGACGCTAGGTGATTGTATGCTTAACATTTCATCGGTTATTTGTCACTGGTATAGGTACCAGTTAGTATTCATTATTGTATCGAGTATTTTAGTTGTTATTTGCGGGCTTATTTTGAAGGGAAATCTACTTGACTAATACTATTTGTTTATTCGACACCGTTTATATTTTGACGACCGATTGGTGTAGTGGAGCGAAACCAACGGTTGCGGGTTCGAAGTATGATGAATACGAACATTTATTCCAGAGTCTTGGATGTTTATAGAAATATTTATGTATGTTTATCCGTTATCCAGTATCCATAGCACAAGCTTTGCTTAGTTTGGGACTAGATGATTGGTGCAAGTGTCCGAAATATTTATTATTATTTATTTATTATATTATATAGTATGTAACGAGCAATGAATACAGGTACCGAAAACAGGTACTTTTAAAAATTAACGCTGCCTATACTTAACTTAATGTTATCCGATAATACACACAAAGTTTAGTTAAATTTGGTTTGCCGTTCCCAAAAAAAAAAAAACAAAAATGTTTGTATGGAGAAAACCGTCTTAATATTAACTTGCTTAACTAAGACTTAATTAAGATAAACTTGCAGGTCACATAAGTCGCCTCCACAAAGTCAGTAATTCATTCAAAGGGTTATGTATACGCTTTTTCAATAAAGTTCCTGTTGATATACAAAATCTTCCTTTCAATAAATTTAAAGATACTATAAAACAGAAACTTATTAAGAAAGCATATTATAAAATATCAGATATTTAGAAGATGAACAATCATGGACATAACCAGCCCGTTCGCATAACCAGGCTATTTCACAATTAATAATCAAATATTATAACATAAAATAATTAATAATTTTGTAATATAAAAACCTTTTTTTAAAAAAAGCGACCTCTCGAGTTTCTTGCTTGTTCTTCTCAGGGGAAAATTGCCTTTTGAACAAGCAGTAGCTTTAAAAATGTAAAATCTGACTATTTTAAGTGTACCCTGTGTACCTACAAAATAAAGCATTTTTTGATTTTGATTTTGATTTTGAATGAAATTCTTCATACAAAACGCCAATTTCATAGGTAAGGACCAAATACATTACCTAAGTAACTAACTACCTACTTATTTGAGTTATATAGTTTATGAATTTTAAATTAAATGACTTTAGTTACAAATAAATGTAAACATATACTATTGGGTACTAATTACGCATAGGTGAAGGAAGCACTCTTACTTATCCCGCGGGAACTGCACCGCCCTCCGTGGCTCAATGTAAACAACATTGGGTTTACGATTCGGAGGTCGCGGGTTCGATCCCTAGCGGGGTACATGTTTAAGTACTCGGTTTGGTTGGTGGTAATGTCCGCCTACCACCATCTTATCTAAATCTGCCGCCAAGCAGCAATAATAGCATTGTTGTGTTCCGGTTGTCAGAGATAAGATAGCCAGTCCCCCAAATGTGTTGGGGTTTCCGGGGTCAGTACGCTTCCACCTTCGACCTCATTTTCCGTTGTGCATAAAAAAAAGAAAAAACTACTCACTTTATCGGGATAAAAATCCTATGTCATAATCCAGGGTATGTTCTACCTATATTAAGTAGAACATACCCTGGATTTTGCCGTGATTGAGCAATAAACAAATAAACAAACAAACATCCAAAGTTTCGCATTTATAAATAGATACTTAAAAACTACTTTACAGAATCTAGTAAAGACGACTGGACGAACATACATTTTCGATATTTAAAAACTGTTTTCTACTCACTTGCAGCTTGTGTCACATAATCGCAATCGTATTGTAACGGGACTCATTACTTATCACACAGGCCAACCACATTGTAACCTAGATTTACGAGAATTTCTCAACGAAAATTTAAAATCTTCACCACGATAAGTTTGCCGTTTACCCGATGATCAAATACTAAGGAATCTCCCCCTCTGTCGTGGCGATGAGGGTTTTCCTTATCTTTAATGTGCCGGAGCATCGTTAGTGGGTGTACTAAGCATCACATTTTATAATGGGGACATAGAAAGAGATTGTGGAACCGTTACCTGTTTTTATCCCGAATGGGTTTTACACTTGACTATAAAAATATTTCACTGTCTCCAAAGATCAAGCCAAGCGTTGCATTATCGTGCTATGTAGGCATAACAATGACAAGACCCTTCCAAGTATTCTTCCTTCTAACCTTCCTGGTGCGTACTTATTTATACATGGGGCACACAAAAAGTTAATCGGAACTATTTGAATTTCGAATGTTATATTTTTTGAAACGACTTGCAACCTTCTTAGTAATAAAAAAAAGTTGGCGGGAAATCATTTGTCAATTGTTTTTTACCACACATGAAAGTTCTACGTACGCAGCGAAAATGGAATTCAGTCGAAAAGATGTTAGAGCGATGATTTGTTATGATTTTAAAAGTTCTCTCTCTCCGCAAGACTGTGCCGTTTTTGGGAGAGAAGCAGCTTGTTTTTTTTTTTTTTTTTTTTTTTTATATGAGAGGGCGGCAAACGAGCATGCGGGTCACCTGATGGAAAGCAATCAGCGCCGCCGAAAATGTTTGAGCACCGTGAGGCTATGGTTTGCTGAATTTGTGAGAGGTCGGGTTTCTTTACATGACGAATTTCGTGAAGGGTGGCCTTCAACTGCCGTCAACGAAAATAATGTGACTATCGTTAATCGGCTAATTGAATAAAACCCGCGGATTACCTATGAGACAATTCGAGGACTATTGCGGATTGGTATGAGCCAAATACAGAAAATTTTACACGAAGAATTAAAAGTTCGGAAACTTTGTTGTCGTTGGATCCCTCATGAACTGACAGCGGAGCAGAAGCGGGCTCGCGTGGAATGGTGCTCACAGATGCTACTGAAGTACGACCACGGACATTCTAATACTGTTTATGACATTGTCACAGGAGACGAAACGTGGATTTATTATTTTGAAACCGAAAAAAAAAAACAGCAATCTTGTGAATGGGAGTTTGAAAATGAGAACAGACCAACAAAAGTGAGGCAGGCGAGAAACGTTGTTAAAAAAATTACCGCGTCCCATCTGCACAATTCCACTTGAAGATCAAAAGAGTGTTAATGCCGAGTGGTATACTACCATTTCTTTGCCCAGGGTGCTAGAAAAAGTTCGCGAAAGGCGACCAAAAAGCTTCTTCTTCTTCTCCTACATCATGATAACGCTTCTTCACACACGGCCAACAAAACAAAGTAATTTTTAGCTTCCGAAAAAGTACAACTCGTCACCCATCCTGCACATAGGCCCGACCTAGCACCCTATGATTTCTGTATTTTCCCCAAAATCAAAGATTTGATGAGAGGTTGATCTAACGTATAATAGCGTGCTCATACAACGAGCAGAAGGTCCAAGGGTTAAATAGTTATGCGGGCGACTGTACATAAGTTTTGTTTAACAAATCTGAATGCTATTTTGGCAGTATGAATTATTTTACTGTGGCACAATTTGTATCACTAAGTGATGTGTATTCTGTGAAATAAATAAAATATAAAATAAAAAGTAATAACTTAAAATATCGCCATACCACCATAACCTATAACCCTATTTATACCGCACAACCTAGCTATTTCAAATGTACTGTCCTTATACCCAAAGGTTGTCTGGAAGAGATCGCTTTTAGTGATAAGGTCGCCAAATTGGACATTCTATTCTTACCAGTTTTCTGAAAATGTATTTTCTTTTTTGTTGTACAATAAAGTGTATTTGTATTGTATTGTATAACGAAACACCGTCCCACGTGCAAAAGCTCCAAGCAAACCTTTGCTTTTCAATATCAGCAGGCGTTATTTAGAAATTTGAATCTTGAAAAAATCTCGGAGAAAATCATGAGGCACAAATAAAAGTATTCTGATAAATAATCTCAATTAATCTGACAGGCGCCCGGTTCGATCCCTCATCTGATATGCGTCATCAATTTCAATTCGTTGCACTGAATAAAATTATGGTTACCTCCGCCGTGATACGAGGTATAATACCTACCTACCAACGTCAGCTCTTTACTATGGATTACTAATTTTTGTGCAAAAAACGTTTCCCAAAGTATCATATGCCAAAGTATGTTTCCCAAATCATTTGGCAAAACAATTTTTCGCAATTTTACAATTGGCAATACTATTTTCGGCAATTTATTGTTTAACAAATAATTACATGGCAATGTTTCATTTTACCAAGTATTATGTAGTTAAATATGGTTTGGCATAACACGCTCTTCCCAAATATATTGTTATTATACAAATCAATTCCTCTGTTGGGGTCACAGTTCTAACCTAACCTAACCCACTTTTCTGACAGTTCTAATCTAGCCTACGTAACCTATATTATCACCCATTCTAAAATGAAAATTTGAACGAACTTATTTTTGGAATATATTTTTTTACAAAATAAAGCATTTGCTTAATGCATATTTGACTTAATAAAACTTGAGCAAGTAAAAAGTTACCAAATTAATATTTGACCAAGTGATTAAAATGCGAAATATAAATTTGCTAAAGATTCTTTTGAGAAATGAAACTAGTGCGATAAGTTTTTTGGGAAGTAAAATTTGACGAAAAATATTTTGCCAAACTGAAGGATACGCTTTACTATCTCATCATATCAGCCACAGGACGTCCACTGCTGAACATAGGCCTCCTCCATAGGTTTCCAGAGTGACTATATACTCAGTCTTGGGATAGTTTTATTAGTACGAGTCTTCTTTAAATCGAACCGAATCGAATCGAACTTCTTATTGAGAATGTTCGGTATATTAACTATATACGGGTGGAATCTCTCCCCACGCTTAGTGGTCCGAAGATGGAAGGGTGACGGTGGAATAAGATTATGTAATTCCAACGCACACTCCCCGAGATGCATCCTGTAAAAAACTGAGAGACAGGCGACTTTGCGACGGTGTTCAAGGCTCTGCAATTTAGCAGTCATCGAATTATCACCTATGAGTCTCATGGCAAGTCGTTCCACAGAATCGAGTGCATTCCCGAGTCAATCATCACTTGATATACTCATTTAGACACATTCGTACACATTCACCCATTACACACTCTGCTCAGTAGTTTTTCCGAATGCATCACGCATGATGATAACTGATCCCATGATTTTATCGTAGGGCTGGGCACCCACATACACCACTCAAATCACAACATACACTCGAATCATAATACACAAACTAGTCAGTAGCAGCTTTATTCATTGCACATTTTATTATTGTGATGATAACTAATGGATACCAATGTTATGTATCACCCAGTTGGCAATCAGCAACTACTATACAGTATCACGCTATAGTACAGGTTTAGACCCATTTTAGCGTCAATTACGCCATCGTATGTTTCTTGGTCTCAGATTACCCTCTAATGTTATTAATTACATACATTTTAAAATATTACAAAAAAGCTCGTCTGGCTGTTCATGGAGGGGTGCTGGTTCCAACACTGACTTACGGGAGTGAATGCTGGGTATGGCAAAAGAAGAATGAAAGTAGAATAAACGCAGTGGAAATGAGATCATTGAGAAGTATGAATGGGGTGACTCTGAAAGATAGAATCAGAAATAGTGTAATTAGGGAGTTAAGCAGTGTGAATGAAGATGTAGTGACAAAGATTGAAAAAGGTATGCTGAGATGGTTTGGACATGTGGAGAGGATGAATGAAAGAAGACTTACGAAAGAGATATACAAAGCGAATGTGGATGGTAGTGTTGGTAGGGGAAGACCACGGCGAACGTACCATGATCAAATCGGGGACGTCTTAAAGAAAGGCCAAGTCAAGAGTACCCTAAACCGACGAGCATGTATGAACAACCTTATGAGAGTGAAGGAAGCAGAAGAGGTGTGTCAGGATCGTAGCAAGTGGAAGTCTGTGGTCTCTGCCTACCCCAACGGGAAACAGGCGTGACATTATGTATGTATGTATGTATGTAAAATATTTTTAACAGATTGTACTTTTAAGTAGGCTTTCAGGAAATAAAGATTATTTATTATTATATATTTATTTATTTATTTCAATAAACTATATGGATGTTTATATAAATATTTATGTATGTTTATCCGTTATCAAGTATCCATAGTATACAAGCTTTGCTTAGTTAGGCTCTAGATGATTAGTGTAAGGGTCAGAAATATTTATTTATTTACTATTTTTAGTAGTCTATTATAATATTCACAGTCAAAGAATTTATTGCTTGCCACATTGTAGGTGTACATAGGAACTTATTATCGTATAGGTTGTTGGATACAATGTAGCTCCCTGTAAGGGCATTGCAATTTTCAAAAGTAATTTCTTTTTATTTCACAAAAAGCTTTGCTATCATAATGTCACCTTACCCTTTGTCAAAGGAGTTCATTTTAGCTCGAGAACAGCTTGAAATGCTGAATTGTGCTTTCTGAAGACGTTCGCTCGAAGCTGGATTTATCGACGCAGAGTTCATACGAGTCTAATACACTGAAGATTGCTCCGGGCTACTTTTCTCATGAGACATGAGATATAAAAAAAAGAAAAGACTTAGGACCAAAAAGAAAAATTTTAACTTTATATTTATGAACTTAGATCATGTCAAGTCATTTTGACAACGTTATTTTACGTCGTGCTGAGTTACGCTGGGGTCTTGGTCGACTTGACAGCTATTATGGTGGGGGTTATCGCAAAATTGTGTAAAATAAAATATTTTTTTATTTTATTTTATTTTATTATTTTATTTATTTATTTTAGGGAGATTAACAGCAAAATCAACAAATGAATAATAAAACATAGAAAACCAATGCCAATAAGAAATCTCCACCTATAGATTTCAAATGAGTGTGCAACCACAGAACAAAAAGTACACCTCAAACTAAGTTTTAACTAATTTTAAACTAAATGAAATATATTCGTATCTAGGTATATTTATATGTCGTCATTACCTATATGTATGTATGTGTATTTAATAATATGTATCCGTGTATATATTATTATGTATGTCTGTTTTATGTTTGGAATATAAGTATGTGTACGGTATGTATATTTGTGTGTTTATGTCGGCCTTTCAGAATCAGAATCAGAATAATTTATTGTCAAGAAACTGGTTCAATAGATATTATAATAAAGTTGGCTCACAGTTTTACCACATCAGGCAGACAATATATTATTAATTACAATTATATAATTAATTAAAAACATCACTCTACTTAGCATAAAAATTAAGATATTCCATTAAACATTGTAATTATTACCTACGTCATGCAAAAATTAATCAATACCTATGTCAATAATTTCTTTTTTTTTCTCTATATTCTCTCTATCTCTTTCTCTATCTTTAATTTCTCTATAGAAAAGGCCGACTTACTGTTATTTTATGTGTATAAATCAGTCGATAACTATTATTGCCTTCTTGAATAGTATAGTTTAAGTTTCATGATATTGATTTAAAGCTGTTGTTATCCCTAAAACAATAAAAAAAACACATTTGTAAGACAAAAATTGGTTTATCTGTGAAACGTTTTTTTTTTATATATCATTAACTTATAAAGATGCTGGTAATTGTCAAATTATGGCACCGATTAGAATAGGATAGAACTTTGGAAAATAATATAGAACTTATTTCAAATTTAACTAGTTAATGAAATCTCTTTAGAGATAAGCTCACCTTTGTACATATTTCTGTGTAACCGGGACCGACTACTTAACGTACCCTCTGAAGTACGAAAACACTCGTATTAAAAAGCCACTAGTGGTCACCCATCCACGGACTGACCGCTTAATGCCTGACTTACCCAAAAACTCAACTTGGGAGACTGGTAATTAGTTTTCAGAAAATCAATAATAGACGTCATGTAAAAAAATATTTACAATTTTTTTTAGCACAACGTGTTGGTACTTGACTTCAATCCCACCTGATGTTAAGTGAAGATGAGGTCGTACTGACCCGGAAACCCCAACACATTTGGGGGACTGGATCTTATCTCTTACAACCGGAACACAACAATAAATAATAATAAATAAATAAATATCCTTAGACATACACACAGCGACATCTAGTTCCACAGTAAGCAACTATAGGCTTGTGTTGTGGATACCAGATGGTTGATATACCACATAAATACATTAGCTTTTGGTAAATAAATACATATTATAAATGAAAACTTATTAACAATGCCATTAACATTGCTGCTTGGCGGCAGATTTAGATAAGATGGTGGTAGCTAGCCAGGCGGACATTTAAAATGCCCTACCACCAACCAAACCGAACCTCTTCGAACAGCGTTTTATTCCTGACTGGTCGGATTTTAACCTACAGATTTGCATGTACTCAAGATTGTACAGATAACTATCCATAAGAAACAATTTTTACAAAATTATTTCCCTGATATGGTATTAGCATTGTGTTTCGGCTCTTAGAGATGGGGTAACCAGGCCCTCAATAAGTTGAGGGTTCCGGCTGAGCCAGCTTCCATTTTGGGCCTTATCTTACCATCGTAGCAAATATAGATAAAATAGAACAGCCAGGCGGATATTTAACGCGGTCACAGTTCATTGCCCTAATTAAGAGACAAGCGACAAACTATCTCTACAAGTCCCGTGTCCCCAATATGGAACACCAAGAAAAAAGTAATTTACTCGTTGGTTGTCCAACATTTCATATCTTGACGAACTGTTTGGTGTATAGTGGGTAGACACCCTGACCGCTATATATATCTATTTGTTTATAAAAAAAATATATATATATACTCATGCCGACGTAGGCATCTATAATCCTTACTAATATTATAAATGCGAAAGTTTGTGTGTGTGTACGTCTGTTTGTATGTGTGTATGTTTGTTACCTCTTCACGCCTATACGGCTGGATGGATTTGGATGAAATTTGGTGGGTAGACAGATTAGGACCTCGATATAGGCAATTAAAATAAATGAGTCGTCTATTAGCTCAGCCTTGTTTTTTCGGAATTCTTAGTAAGGTCATCCTGTTATTTATTAAGATATTTTACTCCTGTAAATCTGTTAATGTTTAAACCGCTGTTGGTTGTCTTGAATAAATTAAAATAAAATAAAATGTTAAAATATTTAAGTCGTGAATAAACGATTTTCTTTCTATTTTACAACTACTAGTGAAAAAAAAAATGTTTATTTCTTTCTTTAGGAATCACATGCAACGTATTGTTAAGATTTCCTTTTAGGTATGAGGATACCTGTGCCAGAAAATCTTGCTGTTCCTTAAGTAAGCATATGTAAACATTGTAATTATTAATTTGATTAGATACTACCACTTAATTTTAAACAACTCTTGTTTGTGTGTGTGTGTGTGTGTGTGTGTGTGTGTGAGTGTGACTAGTGAGTGCCAAAATATACTTACGAAAAGACTGACAAAATCCATAAATAAAAAAATAAGAGTAGGTATATTTTGATCATAGTAATTCCAACAATTAACCGTAAGACCCTTTAAATCAAAATTTCAAATTACGCCACTCACCAGAAGTGGAGCCAAAGAGGGTATGTATCCATGAAATCGCATTCATCAAAACTTGGGAATTAGCTCCGTTCCCTAATTAAACCTGTCGGTTGTTAACTCCCTCCCGACCTCTGGGAACCTCGAATTTTAGGGACGAATTAAACGGTCCGGTTGAAACGATTGCATCTTTATACAGTATAAATTCTGGATAAAGTGCACAAAAATGGGGTGAAACTGTATCTAATTTTAACAGTGCGGAATAATGAAAATTTCATTTTTTATTTGGTACTGTGGACCCTATATTAAGACAATATGTAGACATAATATAACCATGTAACTATTTGTAACTTTCTCATAAATAATTTTGTTATACAAAGCAACCTGTTGTGTGCAAGTGCCATGATATACAGGGTGTTTGGTAAGGAGCTGTACATACGCCTAGGGTAGAAACTAGGGATGGTCTGCTACCTACCCCCGCCCATTATATTGACCTTGATCGCCAGGTTTTATTTTAATGATTTTTTTTTTATTTTTAAGGAAAATTCAATTTTTTTTTATTAAAAATACCTGTAGCTCAAAATCTATCCATAGGACTGCTATGCTAATGGTCTTGTTTTAATCGGTAGAGTCTTAGTGTACTGTAAAAATTAATTTCACACCAGAAAATTGTAGAGAAGAAAAGTTATGGGGCCTGAAGTACCGTAGTAAGGTAAAAAATTAATTTTAAGGGCAACTTTCTATGGGGTTTAAATAAAAACTAACAGGGTTGGAGTTCTTTTGATTTTTTCAAAACATCCCCAGTCCATACCCTTTCTAATGATATGCTAAAAGTGTTATTATCACTTTTAGTTCCGAAGTTATTAATTAATTTCCGCAACTAAGGCACTTTTACCACCACGATTCTACCTTTGTAAGATAAATGTAATTCCCGGAATTTTAAACCAGTTTGGCCCACAGTTGGCAGGTAAAATTTGCTGTCTCACTGTTACATGAGAGCAAGACTTATTTCTGTCTCTTTCACTCTCGAGTGTATATCATCACTAATTAGTGGAAACTGTTTTGGCTTATGTGTTGTATTTTTGTTACAAACATATTGTATTAGTATTATCTGTTTCTTTCCCAGAAGTAAATAATATAAAATAAAAATAAATAAAAATATTACTATAATTATAAACCACTCTAAACGCGCGATATCTGATGGGGGATTAGCGATCTTAGATTTTTTGGAATACCGGTACATTTTTTTATGCACAACGGGTTAGCACTTGACCTCAATCACACCTGATGTTAAGTGAAGATGAGGCCGCAGGTGGACGCGTACTGACTCAGAAATCCCATCTTATTTGAAGAACTGCCTATATTTTCGCTGGGAACACAGCAATATTAACATTGGTGTTTGGCGGCAGATTTAGATAAGATGGTGGTAGCTAACCAGGCGGACATTTAATATGCCCTACCACCAACCAAAAAGAGTATTAAACATGTACCCCGCTGGGGATCGAACCCGCGTCCTCCGATTCGTAAACCCTATGTTGTTTACATTGAGCCACGGAGGCGGTTATTTTGATACGAGTGTTTCCGTTAAGTAGCATGCTCGTGGTAGGGCACCACCAACCGATTACTATCAATCCTGCTGCCCATAACTGGTATAATTTACGTCTATTTAGGGTATTAATCGAGCATGCTACTCTTTCTATTGGCATTATTACTAGCGGGAGCCTCCTACTACTACCGGTCACTGCATGTAGGCGCTCTCCTTGGTGCATACGAAAGCAGAGGGTTGAGCTTCACTCGACTTCCTTCCCTTTAGGGTCGGCCTTACAGCCGCTTTGCACTTCATTAGTCACACCCCCATTTCCAAAGCACGAGTAGTGAAGGTTATTTTCCTAATCACACAGGCTATTTACTATCTATAATTGGTTGTATAATGGTATACCGAATTACACTACTCCGAAAAACATTTGACCGAAGAACGATTGATCGAAAGCCGAGTACATTGCGGAGTTTGTTTATCATTAAAATATTTAATTAAAGCCAACTCCGCAATGCACTCAGCTTTCGATCAAACGGTCTTCGGGTAAACGTTTTTCAGAGTAATGTACATGTTCGGGTGTTAGCCGAAATAGTTCGGAAATGATAATATACGACTTTAGAAATGATAATATTTTATTATAATTAATTATGCTAGATGAATGATGAGAGCGCGTTGTTTACTTGCTACCTATAAACGCGAACTGATTAATAAAACGTGGTATCGGCGTAAATAGCCGAATATGCATTTTACCCACGGTAAGGAACAAGTCGATGGATCGTTATGCGTCATCGGCCTTATTCCATTGTAATAGAGCGCATGACCGCTCATTCATTATTATGATGCCTATTGTACGTGCTAGCCCGTACAGTACATCAGTATACCATTATACATTCACTAGGCAGTATGTCAACTTCCACTGTATATTATAGTTAATAGGACTTACGGGGAGTGGAGTGAGAAGACTGCAAAAAATCTGCTGTTTCGGCACTTAAGGAGAATAGAACCAACCAATCTTTTCACTTAGGTGTCATATAAAAACTTTTTCTTTCTTCTTTCTTTCTTTCTTTCATACAAGGCGAATTTCTACCAATAGTATATATGCAAAGGCCGGCGACAACGGCGATGATCTAACGGCTTGTCATGGCTGCATTTCTGTATATTTTGAAAGTTGAAACAAAATGTTTACATCCATAGCAAAGTGTTTCTATGATATTAATGAATATTTAAATTATCAGAATGCTATGGTAAAGTGTCACAAATCATATTTTGCACATCTGCATGCAGATTGAATACATGATTCCTAAATTTCTTATCAGACCTTGTAAACTGTATTCTGGCAAATAAATAATTTCTTTCTTTCTTTCATAACATACATACATAACGTCACGACCTTTATCCCAAATGTGGTGGTCAGAGATAAAAAAAAATTTGGGATGCTTACACCAATCATGTGTTATGGATACTAGATAACGGATAAACATACATAAATATTTATATAAATATCCATGACACGGGAATAAATGTTCGTATTCATCACACAAACATTTACCCCTCGCGGGATTCGAACCCGCAACCGTTGGTTTCGCTGACAGGATCACTATCCACTACACTAATCGGTCGTCGAAGATATCCCATACAATAGTGTTTGGCTGTTCAAAACATTAAAAGTTTAATGATTGAAAAATATACAGAAATGCACATGTGACTGGTGAGCCCATCGCAGTTGAACGTGCAAAACCATAGATGTATTTTGGTGGAAAGTCCCTTAGTCGCCTTTTACGACATCCACGGGATCCACTTTTACGACAACCCGTCTCGGTTGGTTCTATTCTATTTGAGTGTCGAAACCACACAGCACTGTTTCAAGCACTAAACTTTTAACGTTTGGAACATTTCCAAGCGTTTGGGATATCTCTGACCACCCCATTTGGGATAATGGTCGTAAAGTTATGTAGTATGTAAGCCTGCTGATCATTATTTGACCACACTCATGTGTAACCATTCTAACTTTCTCACGCTCCATCTATGTACACCCTTAGCCGACCTGACCTCCTGTGAAACTCGAATCTTTGGTAAATATAGAAGTTGAATAAAACTTTTATTATTATGGCTTTATTGGTGCCTAATCCCCGTTCCCTTTTGTAAGCACAGGAGGGACGTTGATTCCGGATGAAACTGGAATCGAATTGGATAAGATAATTCCACTTTGGAAAATTATTGGCGAGTGATTACGGAGATAAGGGGAATTATTGAGGAATCAAGTGTTTTTAGACTTGACGGAGTCGACGTAGACTTTATCGTCTTCATTGTCAAAGGCATTGAATGAAATAAATGAATGAATTCAGTATCCATATACGAGAAGAATAAATTATTTGCTTAAACTAATCTCAAACTCAAACTCAAAGCATTTTATTTCAACGTAAGATACATGATATCATTTGTTGAATGTCAATTTAAATCTATTGGAAATAAAAATAGGGCTAAGCATTTTTCGGTCAGTCAGTATGTCCAAGCTACTACCGCTTCGGAAAGGGAAATCATCTGTGGGAAAAGAAGCGGCGCAAGAAACCCACAGGATCATTTTCTTTTCTTTTCTTTTTTTTTTATATATAAAAGTATACAACTAATACAATTTTATAATTTTTGGGAGCTGGGCGAAGTATACCAAGCGTTTTTGTCATTCAGGTAGTCACTAATTTTGTAATAACCTTTTTTTGTTAATGTTGTTTTGACATGGTTTTTAAATTGTTTTTCATTTAGATTAATGATATTCTCAGGTATAAGGTTATAAAAGCGTATACAGTGTCCCATAAATGATGTATTAACTTTGCTCAGTCTGAACATAGGGGTGGCTAATTTGTCCTTATGTCTCAAATTTAAGTTATGCTTATCGCTATTTTTTGGGAATTGCTTGTGGAGTAGCAGTGTGGAACTGAAAAGGTGGCCAGCTCAACACTTATTTATGTATGTCCATTCCTTTGGCGTATCCTGTACCCTAAACAGCTTGACCGATTTCGAAGTGTATAGCGTCGTTAGTTACGTCTGGATACCTGGAGCATACATTTCATGGTAAAAAATACAACATGGCGTCCGCAAAATATAAAATTGACTGTCGGTTTTTAAATACTTAAATAGTTTTTACTTTGCTGTACTTTATATATACAGTATGCACGTACATACAATTAATTCATCTTTAAATGTGTCTTTATATATTTTTATGTATAAACTGTCTATAATTCATAATGATTTATTATCGATTTTCCAAAAATATGCTCAAGGCCCGAGAAGTGGCAGATAAGTTTGACACATGCTGTCTTAATAACATGATGTCGATATCAAGCAATTGACACAATAAAGAAGAAAAAAACATTTATTCTTGGAGTGACGAATAATCGGGGTCAGTCATTCTTGGTAAGTGACCAATAGTGGCATTTTCACTCGGGCGTTTCCCTGCTAAGGATGGCAGGTTGTAAACGAATACCCCAGTCAAGCGAGCCTGGTAACTTGATTTACCCCAATCCATTTCAACCTGTCAGTTTTACATGTTCGTATACATGAAATGGATATGTAGGTACATGTTCGTCCTTTCCTCTCATGATGAACTAAAGCACCTCTCAAGTTCTGCCCTGTTTCACAAACCCGACAGTTCGCAAGCAATCAACTGAGTTAGATCTCTCGGCGCACTCGGAGCGTTTCACATACTCATAAGTCTTGTCAGTTCAAAAGGTTGGAAGTACCAAGACAGGTATTTTAAATATCGTGCTCAATCCCGTAAATTTCATTGGCCAAGCACGAACTCTATCTAAGAATGTTTAGTTAACCCGTTATGTACTCGCGGGATCCTTTTTTGGGAGCTCCGTATGCACTCCACTCTGCTGACAACTGTACATGCACACGTTGCTGTCATACTAAAGGAAGGCTCAAGCTCTACATCGTGATTGAAAGAAGAGTCTGTTGATAAAATTGTGAATTGAATTCATGCACTGTACACTTATCACACGATCACTCAACTCTGCCCACGGAGCAGCTCTAAATTGTTATCAGCATTGTTCTGGAGCCATCGAAACAAACGAACATGTTGGTGTATTATTTACAGATAGGGGATTCGTTGATGTCGGTGGGATTAAAAATCCGTCTATCTCACATCACATGATGACGACCTGTTTGGTGTAGTGGTTAGAAATTCTGCTGCTATACCAAAAGGTCGCGGGTTCGAATCCTGCTAGGGACATAATGTTTGTATGATGAATGAAAATGAATGATTTATTTACAAAAAAAAAGTATTTGTGTAGTTTATCAACCATCTGGTATCTACAATACAATCTGGTAATACAAGCCTAGTTGCTTAGTGTGGAACTAGATGGCGCTGTGTGTATGTGCAAAAATATTTATTTTATTTTTATTTATTATTTATACATCTCATCATTATAACAACATTTTTCATTGCATCATTTTCATAGATTAATTAGGTTAGTTAAATTTTCAATATTATTTAGGCTATAGCACATTTTTTAAAGTATCACTGGTCAGTGCCAAATAGGTAGGGTTGCCATAACTTCTAGAAGTCAATACGGGATGTTTTCTTTTCTGATGCCTAAAACTCGAACCTAAGACATTCAATACCGACACGCAGCTTTAGAAATATTTAACTACTTCTGCACGTATGTGCACGTAGTATAAGTTTTCTAACAGATGGGTATTGATCTGATGAGATTTGATCTCCACAGTAGTGGTTCTCGCTCGCGCCCCTCACATCTCTATTCTATTTCCGTATTTTGTCGAAATACGGGACATATAGTGATACGGGACGGGATGGTCAAATACGGTGACAGTCCAATATATACGGGACGTATGGCAACCCTATACATAGGTGACTTAATTAGTTCTTGGAGTCACAAGACATGCTTGTACTACAAGTTATCCAAAGAAATAACTTTTTTAAGTCAAGTTTTAATTTCCTATAAATGTACTCACGATTAGAAACAACCTTGGACCTCATTCAGTTAACATCAGGGGGTCTACACTCTAATGAAAATAGCTTCGGACGGCCGTAAGTTTGGACTTTTTCTTCTGCTAAGAATCCTTTATTTGCATAACTTCAGACGTTCCTTGCGTCCCGAACTAACTTGTGATGTCCAACTATATACATCAAAAAATGAAATAATGACGATTGGTTTATAATTGGCACAACAAACTGCAGAACAAAAAGTTCGAAGTTACGGCCGTCCGAAGCTATTTTCGTTAAGGAGTATACACCCCGATGTGATTGAGGTCAATGCTAACCTGCAGTTCACAAAAAAAAGTTGTTCTTTGAAAAATTTGTTTGCAATCATGTACCGCCTTCGCCACCGTTTAACCGCCTCCGTGGCTCAATGTAAACAACATTGGCTTTACGATTCGGAGGTCCCGGGTTCGATCCCCAGACTCGGTTTGGTTGGTAGTACTGCATTATAAATGTCCGCCTGGCTAGCTACCACCATCTTATCTAAATCTGCCGCCAAGCAGCAATGTTAATAGCATTGTTGTGTTCCGGTTGTCAGAGATAAGATAGCCAGTCCCCCAAATGTGTTGGGGTTTTCGGGTCAGTACGCTTCCACCTTCGACCTCATCTTCACTTAACATTAGGTGTGATTGAGGTCAAGTAGAAACCCGTCGTGCATAAAAAAAAAGGATAATTTGACGGATTGAAAGGTACAATATCATCGGTTACTTTCCAACAGAGTCAAACTGTCTGCTTGTGTGACAAACTTTGTCAGCAGAAAAAAGAGAAGTAATAGAAATCGAAGAGGTAACAAAGCGGTATTTATCATTCGTACAACCGAGCATGCTCGCCTGTATATAAATTCCTTTAACTCTCCTTTAGTATTCCATCCACGGACCCGATCTATCCTTCAGGAACAAAGTGGCCTGGAGAGATCCGGATAAGGTTCCTCCGGGGCAATATTCCTCGGTGACAATGGAACCTTCTCACAATAAACTTAAGATTGTAGTTTTAGTATTTGCTCTATAGATGGTACGGAACGAGAGTTGAAAGTGATTTTAAGTTATTTGATTTATTACTAAGCTAATGTCACTATGAAACTACCAAGAAATAAGGGTAATTATGAAATTAGTAGTATTTTGTGATACGAGGGAAATTTATCTATCGACGAATATTAGCATTTTCTGCACTCCTTGTACTTCTAAAACTGCTCAAATACAAAAAAAAATACAAATACAAATACATTGTGGTACAAAGATCTTGTTAGACCAAAGCGTATAACATATGGTTTGTTGCCTCAGACCGTAGAGTGAAGGGTTTTAAAGACTCAACTCACAATTAATCTCATGTAATTTAAACAGTTGAAATTGTTTATATTACTCATTAGTGTATTAGTCCGTGTATTAATGTACACCGTAGTAGTCCGATTGCTCTTAAACGGAGAAATAAAAATTCTATGGCATGTAAAGTCCCCAACTCACATTAGGCCTATCCCTGCAATGGGATGTTTACGGGCTGATAGTGTATTAGTCACTCATTTTCTAAAAACACCATCTAATTTTGGTCATTAGTTTCTACGTGATACGTATTCAAAGAAAGATATAACATACAAAAATTGTATTCTTCATCTGTACAATATTTTTTTTCGCTTATAAAATAATCTATGTTTAAACAAACAGGCAGTTTACAGTTGTACGCAGTGTTTGCCTATAGACGTAGATAGAGAGCTGCAGTGACCAGCACTGTGCACTTTGAAATCCACAGAAATTTCAGAACGGAAATTGTCTAACTTTATTAATTGAACTACAGCAACTATCATTGAAGTTTTCACCCTCAATAATTGACGTTCATAGTAGCACGGTCGCTCCAAGCATGCAGCTCCAACAATTTGGATCGATGTAAAATAACTTTGTTTTTATTTATGATTTCATATATACGCATTTCACCCCAATCTCACCTGTTGGAAAGTGACGATGTGGTCGAACATCTTACTTTGAAGGTCCCATATAACATTCGCCGCGGATATAAATACAGTCTTTGTTTTACAAAAACGAGTCGTTCGCGCAATTTATCAATTGAGACCCGCAGTGTCACTTAGAGATAAATTAGTGTATAACATTCTAAACTTTTCGTCACAATACATTTTTGAAAATCTAATGTATGTCAAAAAAACATAGCTACATTTAGGAAAAATAGTGATAAACATGATGTCAATACAAGAAATAAAGATAAACTTGCATGTCACATAAGTCGCCTCCGCAAAGTCAGTAATTCATTCAAAGGGTTATGTATACGCTTTTTCAATAAGGTTCCAGTTGATATACAAAATGTTTCTCTCAATAAATGTAAAGATACTATAAAACAAAAACTTATTAACAAAGCATATTATAAAATATCAGACTATTTAGATGATAATCATTCTTGGACATAATCAAATCGTTCGCATGCCAGGCACTATAAAAACAAACAAATAAGTTTCCCGTTGATAAACAAATTCTTCCTTTCAATAAATTTAAAGATACTACTGAACATAAACTTATTTGAAGGCATATTATAAAATACCAAATAATCATCCATGGACAGGACCCAACCAGTTCATTCGCATTCCTGACTATTTCACAATTAATAATGAAATATGTTGAGGCATATGTTTGTAATTAAGAACCTGTGTTTAAAGAGCAACCCTTTTTTCATGCTTGTTCTTCTCAGGGTAAAATTACCTTTGAAGAAGTACTGTAAAAACTGTCTATTTCAAACCTTGTATACTTATAAAATAAAGAATTTTTGACTGTTGAGTTTAAAGAAGTCACGTTACAACCAACATCAATGAGATGTAAATTAGCATCAAGGCCGACGCTGAGGAGAGCAACGCATTGTCAAGCTATCACACAGTAAAACAATTAATTTAGAACTAATTCAAACCGCCCAGTTTTCTCCAAACACAATACAATTCTGTACAAAACTCCGCGGCTATTTGTTTCGAATTGTTCCATGAATTTTCCGTCTATTGTTACACTAAGTAGGTATTATAGTACAATGGGTCGCAGCGTGACGGTTCTTAGGTACTTTATACTGGAGCTTCATCTATGAAGTAGTTGGATATGGTATTTGAAGCTAATGGGGTTTCGTCGCCTTTTAATATCATGAAAGTGATATTAGACATTAGCCCTATGATTATGTAACTTCATTGGAATCATCACAATAACGTTGACCAATGAAATAACGTCTTATTGCCGAGCTAGAGACGAGCTATCCAATCAGATATCAGTAATCTATTATAATATTGACGAAATCATTATCATAGGGCCCGTGTCCCCATGTTCTAAAGGGTTCGACAGTCTATATTCGATTAATTCATTCGATTTGTAATTTAGAATGCGATTCTGTTCAAGGACGTTTCCGTATTCGAAATTTTAGTCTTTTCGATATGAAATCGCATAGGTATCGACTAGTGTTGAAAGCTGTAGTAGAAAATATCGATTGTCTAACGATAGTATCGTGACCTTAAAAATAGAAAGGGGTGGCTGTGAAAAGATGACGTATAGTAGTTCGATATGGTGGCGTGCAAGGTGACGACCGATTGGTGTAGTGGATAGTGACCCTGTCAGTGAATCAACGGTTGCGGGTTCGAATCCCGCGACGGGTAAATATTTGTGTGACGAATATGAACATTTATTACTGAGTCATGGATGTTTATATAAATATTTATGTATGTTTATCCGTTATCTAGTATCCATAGAACAAGTTTTGCATAGTTTGGGACTAGATGATTGGTGTAAGTGTCCGAAATATTTATTTATTTATTATTTATTTATTTATTATATTCAGTGAGATAGAAAGTGGTATGGTTAGGTAGTTTGGGCATATAGAACGAATGAGTGAAAGGAGATTAACGAAAGCAATATATAACGAAAGCGTGAATAGAAGGGTCGTTATAAAGGTCGAACAAGAAGGACGTTCGTCAATCAAGTGACTGACGTACTCACAAAAGGTCAAGTGCGCTCAACCACTAACCGACAAGCGTGTATTTGATGAGAGTGGAAGAAGCAAAAATAGTATTTCAGGATCGTTGCAAGTCGAAATCAATAGTCTTTGCGTACCATAACAAGGAACAGGCGTGAGCATATGTATGTATGGATAGGCGTAGCCAATAATTTGAGATAATATTGATGAAATACAAATCCATCGATAGTATTTTTACTATTGAATGTAAACGCTATCGGTTGCTGGGGCACGCAGATGTCGTAGAAAAAGCCGACGGACTGGCAAAATCTTAGCGGTGTTTAAACGGCGTTTAAGAGAGCATTACTTATCACTTTGATGTTAAACACATTATAATGGTATTTATTTTGTTTATGTAAGTATATATTTATATATTTTGTAGTATTTTATGTAGTTATGCCCATTAGTCTGTATTTATATTCATGATATATAAATGTTATAGTATAGTACACAATACAATACAATACAAATACACTTTATTGCACAACAGATAAGAAAATACAGTTTCAGAAAAGTGGTAAGAATAGAATGTACAATTTGGCGACCTTATCACTAAAAGCGATCTCTTCCAGGCAACCTTTGGGTATAAGGACAGTACATTTGAAATAGGTGGGTTGTGCGGTATTAAATAAGGATGCATATACAAACTACGTGAATAAATTTCATATATTTACATACACATACATACATAGATCAATAGACAAATATACCTACTTAAACATAACATTTATAAGTTATAATATACAAGTATAAGGATTTAGATATATTTTACTTTTGTAAGTTTGCTTTACGCTACGCAGCAATAGTGTATTATGCCAAGTTCCTTTGCCATGGTTGTCTGGAAGACATCGCTATAAGCGATAAGACCGCCTTTGTATACCTGTTAAAATAATATCACTGTGTATATTTTTAAGCTGTGTATACAATAAAGATTTTTTTCTTTTCTTTCTTTCTTTCTTGTGGAGTAGAACACACTCTGTGGTATTCCAATAATTCTAATTCTTAGTGTTTTTCAAAGGATAGTGAAACTATCTATTGTTATGGAACACTAATATCGACTATCGAACAATTTAACGGGCTTAGGTACGGTTGGTATTCAAAGATGACTTGACCACGTTGACATACAAGACTTCATACGATAATAATTTTTTAAAACGATTGTACCGATTATTGTAGATCTAAAAGTTAGTAGAGCACATTTTTAATTAAAAGTATTAATATATAAATTTATCCTTGGACATATACAGACAACGCCATCTAGTTCCACACTAAGCAACTAGGTTGATAAACTACATAATTACATTTTTACATAATTTTTATATAATAATAATAATTATTATATCGGAACGTCTGTTAATATTAAAAGACTGGACACATACACCCAACGCCCTCAAACACATCACTCATCCCTTGTCGTCGAGGGTTAATAAAATAAATGGTCCAACTATACAGGGCGTCCCAAAGTTATGGGACATGAAGGGGAAGTACCTTAAATATTGTAGATAGTGAATTTTGCTCAAAGAAGACTTTATGTTATTTTTAAAAGTTAGTAATTCTGCATTCATAGATTTTCTAAAAATTACTTGCTTCGGCTGGGAATCGAACCGACTTAAATGTGAAAAAAAAAACACCCTACTTTTATGATGCCAATCGAAAGAATAGCTAAAAAATAATAACTCTGCCTAAGTAACATAGTATTTTAAAAGAAAGGAACAACATAAAATGATTGAGTCAAATTTCAAGAAAGTTATTTATTGCCGACGACGTTCGAAAAGTAGCGATATTATCATTCCAAAGATAGCATTGATTATTCGTAAATAAGTACCCACTTCATAAAATCAACAGGCAGCGGGCTCATTAAAAGATTGGCGATTTGCGTAAAACAAGAGGGATCACATTTTGAGCATTTAATTAATTAATTTACAAAAAAATACCTACTTAATTGACTACGGCAGTTTCATGTATGTTTTTTATTTGATTAAAATGATTAATTTCACGTTGTTCCTTTCTTTTAAAATACTATGTTACTTAGGCAGAGTTATTATTTTTTAGCTATTCTTTCGATTGGCATCATAAAAGTAGGGTGTTTTTTTTTTCACATTTAAGTCGGTTCGATTCCCAGCCGAAGCAAGTAATTTTTAGAAAATCTATGAATGCAGAATTACTAACTTTTAAAAATAACATAAAGTCTTCTTTGAGCAAAATTCACTATCTACAATATTTAAGGTACTTCCCCTTCATGTCCCATAACTTTGGGACGCCCTGTATACATTGTATGACCATATTCTTGGAAATAAATATTTCATTAACACAAAGATATTTTTAGTCGGCTACAGAGCATTACGGATGCCAATTCACCTTGCCTCATCCAACCCCTTTCGCGTCCGTATTCGCTTTGTTTGGGCGCAAGGCTTGACCGCAAGTAATCCTATTGGAGCCACCTGCGCTAAAATAAACGAGGGTCATAAATCCCCAGAAATGTCCCGTGGACTGTGACAGGGTTATTGTTATTGGTTGACAGACGGCTGACTTGGCGCGAAGCCTGGATTATAGGGGCATTATTGTAAATGCAATTGTTATAGATAGAAATTAAATTGACTAGTATTTACATTATACATACATACATAACGACCATTAATCTACATCGGGTTTTTGGGTGTCAATGCTTGAAACAATGTCCACGGTTCACCTTGCGAAATATACCAGAAATGCACACGTGGCAGGGGGTGAGCCCATCAGGATTGATACCTGAAATCAACATTCTTTAGATCAACTTTCATTATATCAACACCGATAGGTCAACAGTGTAACAGGTCAACCATTTATTGTATCAATAATCTGTTATATCAATGGTTCATTAGATCAACAGATTATTTTGTCAACAATTAACTACATCAACTGTTTATGAGTTCTAATAGGTGTCATTAACCTCTGTGTCCTCTCTTTCCTTTTTATAATTCCGCGGGTTAAGTATCTCGGCGCGCCTGTCAAATTTTCGAAAATACCTGCGGTGTTAAAAACGTTTATAGATACTCTTCTACTGGGTGTATTTGTAATCTGTGAAAAGCTATAGCTACGGGAATATATTATCTATGGATATAATGAATGAACACTACTACAGCTATAATACAAAAAATCAGAAAAATGTTACGAGTTGTAATATGTAGGTATACCTATATCCACGATATAATTGGTATTTTTACGGAAAGTACAGATTTATTTCATGTTTTTCTTAAAAAAACGGGTAATTCAATAAATTCTTATTAGAATTGGAAGCTCTATGGCCAGGTTCCTAAGCCTGTTCTAATAAAAAACAGTAGTTGGAATTCTATGCCTACACTCCCACCCAAAGAGAAAAAAAATATTTTCGCAAATACAGACTAAATATCATAGCTAACATGACATGGCGCACATTATTGGATGCGGAATTTAATAGAGAACAAGTTCAAACACAGTCCATAGGAATTGGAACTCTATAATCATTACAATTGAGAGTTGAAAGTCGGGTGTACCGCCGACACCGATCGGTGTTCGCGTCCGCCTAAAGGTTAAAGGTGTCTTTAATACTTATGTGGCATAGTCAAATTAATGAATATATTTCTAAAACGGAGCGATTCGGTTCCGGCACTTCGTCGCCCATCGCCGTTAAAACGTGCAAATCTGTAGATGTTTATGTTATAATGTACAAAATTTACTCATAACACTTTCAAGTAACTTGTAGTTTTATGGAGGTTTACCTAATCTATTTTTTTTAGCACTTGACCTCAATCACACCTGATGTTAACTGAAGGTGGAAGCGTACTGACCCCGAACCCCATCTTAATATGGTAAAAAATTGGTATATAGGTAGAATATACCTTGGATATAGGATACTTTTTATACCGTTAAAGTGAGTAGTTCCCACAGGATAAGACCGACAGAATAGATCCGACAGGGAGGAGAGTCCCACCTCCACACTCCTCCCACTGTAACTCCTATAAACTAGGATCGACAGTGGTACTCGACACGACGCCTACTGAAGGTAGACGGTGCCCTACGTGACTCTATTGTTACCTTGGACCCCAGGCTAATTAAAGAAAGAAATAGGGTGTGTAAGTAAGAAAAAGGTTTCTCACTTCCCCCCTTGGCAAATGGGAGTGTAGCCAATGAAATGCAACATGGTACTAGGGCCATCCCTATGGGGAAGGAGGGCGAGTGAAGCTCGGCCTCCTGCTTTCGTATACACCACGGACTGCGCCTAGATGCATTGAGCGTGGCGGTAGCAGAAGGCTACCGCGAGTAATAGTGCTAGTAATACGAATGGCAAAAAGGGAGGAGAGTCCCACATAACCGTCTCGCCGTCATCCCCCAGGCGAGCGGCACGCGTAATGCGTTTCACCGAGAAAAAAAAAATTAAACACTTCCGCGATAAAGCTATTCCACGCAGGCGAAGCCGCGGGCGGAAAGCTATTAACTAATATTCGCATGTCTGTTTGCATGAGGTTTTCAAAAAAGATTAGATATGTGTAAAATAAGATCTGTGAACTTTCATAACAGTTAATTAAACTCTCCCAATTTTTCACTCAAGTATTCCTTTTCATATTGTTAAGTTTCTTACTTTTAGTAAAATAATATAACATAGCTATGGAAGGGTGAGGTCTTCTGATTCAGGTATTGCTATACTTACAAAGAGACCTTAACTACACATTTATTAAAACTGATATTTTACTGAATATAAATAATTTGAATTGAATCTTTATTACGTGACCGATTAATTATTACTCGTCAGTGACTAACATACTTCGCGTAACGTTTTCGCAACACTTTTTCGAAAAATAACACTTCAATAATGCGTAAGAAACAGTTTTTCTTTGGCACTACTAAGATCACAAAGCCTCAAGTAGGTATTACGATACTACGAGTGATTTCGAAAAACTCACATCTTTCTCGCCTTTGAAATTATTTTATGCACAACGTGTAGCGCTATGCATAAAATACTCCACATATTAAGTAAAGATAACAACATTCATTACAGATAAAACAAAAAGTACGTTAATTAAGTTAGTCTTATACAAAGATTCATAAATTAATAAAGTTTCAATAAAAAAAAATCTAGTATTTTTTTTAAAATCTTATCTAGATGTCTGATGATGTCTAGAAGATGAGGGTGAAGGTGGAACCTAATTTAGAAACCCTCAGCCTATTTGGAACATTTAAAAACCGGTCAAGTGCGTGTCAAGCCACGCGCAGTGTAGAGTTCCAAGTTATTAGTCATGTTGGATGGACTTTTTTTTACGTTCGCTTATTTGGGGGACTGGATCTTATCTCTGACAACCGGAACACAACAATGCTATTAACATTGCTGTTTGGTGGCAGATTTAGATAAGATGGCGGTAGCTAGCCAGGCGGACAATTAAAATGCCCTACCACCAACCAAACCAAGTACTTAAGTGAGCTTGTGTCTGTGTGCGTGTGTTTGCGTATGGTAACCCCTACGATAGCTGAAATATATGTAACTAGAAACTAAAACTATACACTTTAAACGGACACGCAAAATGATTTGGCCTTGAGTTATACCAGTAGTAGTTACCGCAACAGAATTTATTTACAATTTCCTAGAAAGTCATAATGTTTGATGTGCAAAGCAGTAAAACATCCTGGCTGTGGAGACGCCTTTATTTTAATTATTTATTAAGCTGTGAAGCTGCCTTTACGCTCCTGGCGCAGGTGTTCCCAAGACGTGAACTCATTCCTTAGAAATGTCAACTGTAAATACTGCCCGTATCTACTTCGTCTTGTAAGACCCTTTTGAAGGATGAATTTTAGGGAGATCAATATATTAACATTAGTATCGTAATAATTAACTGTAATTGAAATATCTGTGTATAGGTCGTGACGTCATTATGTGTTATAGTGAGATGGTTAAATTAACCATTAATTTCATTTTTCATTTCTGCTTTAAAACTGTGCTGCTCAATAATCACAATGGCACCATTTCATTGGTGCTAAAACGGGAGTTTGGTACCAATGGGAACTCAGTCATACACCGACTTCGTTCGCGAACAGTCGTATAGTCCAGTAAGGTTACACTTTTAACTTCCTATAATTTTAAAGGTCTTAATTTTTTTTTGCACATGGATAGAGTAGATACCTGTCAGCGATCGAATAAAAAAAATATCTAACAATTTGCTAGATATAATATAGATGATTAAAATTTCCACTTTCGACCACCTTCGGCCTCATCTTCACTTAACATCAGGTCAAGTGCTAATCCGTTGTGCATAAAAAAAAATCCTGATTCTATCTTTCAAAGTCACCCTTATTTGTATTCTATTGTCATCATCAAAAATTATAGTAAATTATTTTGTGCAATAAAGAGTATTTGATATTGTTAAGACGGTTGATAACGATGTATCTCGTTTTAGTTGGCGTGGTAGTTAGAAACTCTCCCCATTATACAAAAGGTCGCGGATTCGAATCCCGCCAGGGGCATATGTTTGTATAATGAATACAAACATGTATACCCGAGTTACGGATGCTCTAATTTTTTTTTATCCACAACAGCTTAGCACTTGACCTCAATCACACCTGATGTTAAGTGAAGGTGAGGCGGAAGGTGGTAGCGTACTGACCCGGAAACCCCACCTTATTTGGGGGACTGGCTATCTTATCTCTGACAAGCGGAAAACAACAATGCTATTAACATTGCTATTTGGCGGCAGATTTAGATAAGATGGTGGTAGCTAGCCAGGCGGACATTAAATATGCCCTACCACGGACCAAACCGAGTACTAAATATGTAATTATAAAGTATTTATTTACAAAAAAAATGTATCTATGTATCAACTATCTGGCATCCACAAAACATGCCTATAGACTAGAAATAAAGCGAGTTAGAGTAATTGGAGAATTTAGTATATTGTAACCTGCACCATGTAAAAACAACAACCGAATGACATTCTCTATAAAAAAGGAAAACCAACACGTCACATTCAAAATACTTACAAAATGGCCAGGGTGTTCTTATTGGAACTAGATGGCATTATGTGTATGTCAAAGGATTTTTATATTTATTTATTTATCTAATATTAAATTACTTGAACTGCAACTGACGGCATCAAGTACCTACTAAAGATGATTAAAGAGCCTTCAAGTGTATATAAAGTTCTGTTAACTGTATACTAGACAGTAACTGCCTTAAACATAGGTAATTTAGCAAAAGTTTGCCTTGCTCTCTGAACCTATCAGCATTTAGACAGTTTTGCAACTTTATAGAGAAGGTATATAAACACTTTAATACTTGGCAAACTCAAGAGCAGGCTTGTGTTTTCCATTTTTCATTTTGAATACGTGACTGGTGTTATTTTTATGCACATCGGCTTTGTACTTGACCTCAAACACACCTGATGTTAAGTGAAGATGAGGTCGAAGGTGGAAGCGTATTGACCCGGAAACCCCAACACATTTGGGCGACTGGCTATCTTATCTTTGACAACCGGAACACAACAATGCTATTAACATTGCTGCTTGACGGCAGATTTAGATAAGATGGTGGTAGCTAGCCAGGCGGACATTTAAAATACCCTATCACCGATCAAACCGAGTACTTAAACATGTACCCCACTAGGGATCGAACCCGCGACCTCCGAATCGTAAACCCAATGTTATTTACATTGAGCCACGGAGGCGGTTAAGTTCGGTGGTTCAGTGTTATCATTAAATTGAATATTAGTGGGTATAACTAAACTAAAACAAACCACAGTATTAACACAACTGACTAACCTACTACTAAGTAATCTACTACTTTCTGAATTATATGAATGTTACATTAATTCTCAACATAATTTAGTGTCACTTAGCGTAAATGAAATATAAATAATAGACAAATATAATTTATAAAATTTAATTCTTACCGAAGGGGGGAGACCTGGTGACGTGAAATACAGAATAGAATAGAATAGAATATGATTTATTTGCTCTTGAATATCATTATATTATTATTAGGAGCCCATACTGTCCCACTGCTGGGCAAAGGCCTCCCTCCTCTCTCTCCACGGCTCTCTATTGCAGGCCTCCTCCGACCAGTTGGTTAGGAACTTATCCAACTCATCCCTCCATCTCCTTTTCGGTCTGCCGCGACGCCTTCTTTCTAATGGTGGGCTCCAGGTGGTGGCGATTTTGGCCCACATATCGTCTGGCATGCGACAAACATGGCCCGCCCAGTCCCACTTCAGCTTGGCGGCCGTTGTGGCTATGTCAGCAACAAGGGTCTTAGAGCGAAGTGTAGTGTTTCGGACGCGATCGGTCAGTTTAACATTTAGTACACTGCGCTCCATGGCTCGTTGGCAAACCTTAAGGCTGGACCTTTGGGCTTCTGTCACAGACCAAGTCTGAGTGCCATATGTGAGGATCGGGAGAATGCACACGTCCATGAGTTGAATAGGGTACATTAAATTAGGTGTTATTACAATAAGAGCCTCCTAGTTCAGTCATAATAATGACATGCATATATTTGACTACATCCAATTTTGACATCAAGAAATCAAGAAATGCATGCAAGCATGCATTTAATTGTCCTTGTGATCCAAGAACTCTGTAATGGAATTAAACGAGTATTGCAGAAGCCACATTTGTAAGTTCCATTTAAAGTTATTGAATGCTTGATCCTTGAGATGTGTCGGAATGCTATTATATAGTAGTTTACCCATGAAATAGCAGTTTTATTTTTTACAAAAAAAAAAAACTGCTAATCTAGCTTAGTCTTCAATATCCCACAATTCTGTTGATGTGTGACACATTTGTCTTGTATATTTATATTGTACGTACATAATTGTGGAGAGAAGTTTTATGTGTGTATGATGATCGGCCTTTGTCCGAATGTATTTTAGTAATGCGTCGTGGTCCGCTTTGGGTGCAGTTTTTATATGAAAGACTTACCGAGGCATTGTTAGCTATGTTTGATGAAGAATAGATGGCCTTCAGACGCAGTTTGTGTATTTAGATAACATCATAATCTGACAAGGGTTTTCTTAATTTTCAATTTTCTTATATTGAAGGTTAAACTCGAGGGCTTCTTAGCAATAGTTGGTTTGGTTTATAAATATCATTTAATCATTGTTATCTGGAGGGTTTCAATTTTTTCTGTTTATATTAATTTATTTTTTACCTGATTGCCTCAAGAAAGATGTGCGATTATGTATGTTAATTTCTGTTATCGCCTGCAGCACGGCTGGACCGATTTCGAAGTGCATGGGGTCATTCGATTTGATACATTTTAAGCTAAAAAACCCAATATATAACAACCTGTTTCGTGTAGTGGTTAGCAACTCTGACCACTATACCAAAAGGTTGCGGATTCGAATCCCGCTAGAGGCATATGTTTGTGTGATGCATACAGACATGTGTACCCGAGTTATGGATATTTTCATTTATAATAAGTATTTATTTACAACAAAAAAATGTACATATGTAGTATATCAACCATCTGGTATTCACAACACAAGCATATAGTTGCTTACTGTGGAACTAGATGGCGCTGTGTGGTGTCTAAGGATATTTATTATTTATTATATTTATATAACGTGATTCCAAATATGGTCGGAGATACCCCATTGCATATAAGCGTTTCGGTGTTCATTTCATTAAAAGTTTACTCTTTGAAACATTCATGGTTCTCCTTTCGAAACATATATAGAAATGCACACGTGATAGGTGGTGAGTCCATCGCCGTTGTAACAGCAGGCAGGTAACTTGACCAACATGTTATATTTGTCTAAAGTCCCTTAGTCACATTTTACGACACTCGCGGTCTCAATTGTTTCTAAGTGTCAAAACCAGAAACCAGCCTTTCCGGCTTGCCCTAGTTAGGTTCCTTTTTAGAAGTCGGTTCCATCCAGCATGAGCAGAGCCTGGGTTGGTACCAACAGCATCCTGAAAGTTATGGACTTATGGCAGGCAAGTAGGATAGTCCTTTTCTCAAGCACTAGTCATAAAATGTCTCTTTTGACGATTTTATTATTGATACCATTATTATTAATATTTTAAATTTTGACTATAATTTTTGACTTTAACGGAATTTAAGAATATGAATATAATTTAATACAATACTATTTTACAATTTTATTACAATTCTCCAATCCTATTTCAAGAATAAATAATTTATAATAATCATATTATTATGATAACAATGTATAGTATAATAACAATTGAATGTAAGTAATGGGAATGTTATTTTATTTTATTTGATGGATTTTGTCTGACAATAAATGAATTTAATTCAATTTAGGTAAAAGAACTTCTCACTTGTGGAAGTCGGTTCAAAAGGAAGTCAAACTTGCTACTGGATGAAGAAGAGGGGTTAATTTACTATCCAGTAAATCCATCTGAAGCTTAATCCTACGAACTCCCTGAAAGAAACATGGCCGCTCTACATACTAATAATATTAAATTATTTTTTGGATACTAGCGAGTCTTGAGTCCGGCTCTCGCCACCGCCGGTCTTCTCAGTAACAACGGACTCCCCGATGTGTACATGAAGTTATTCGTTTATATACCTCGGATAGAGAAAACTTTGATAGCGCGTTTCAGGTTGCGAGCTCTGATTGGTTCGTTCGAAAGCAAGTGAGCGTAACCGTTCCAATGGCTGAGCATTACTCGGAACGTCATAATAAGTAAAGAATAAAAACTGTAATTGAATCTACACGCATTATCCGAATTGTTGTGTTATTACGTCATTCAACGGTTGCATGTTGCACGAAGTTGGCGGAGTCTAAAAAAAGGTTTTACGTCTGTATGTCAGTACTTTTAAATAAAAAAAGTTGTGTGCAAACATATACAAGAAAAAAATTACATTTGAATGTAATATTCAATGTTACAGGCCTAAATACCCACCCTAATACACGGCTAAGAACTCAGTCATTTATAGACCGATTCGTAATATTCTTTTTTTATTTAATAGAACAATACTTCCAGGGTGGCTATGTTTGTCATAATCCTGTTCTGATGATGGGATATATGAAGAATTGAGCGAACTTCTCACATAATATAGGCATACATATAGCGAATTGAACGAAACGAAGACAACAATACAATTTTAATAGCATTGTTGTGTTCCGCTTTTCAGAGATAAGATAGCCAGTTTCCCCAAATAAGTAAGAGTTTCCGGATTAGTACGGTTTCACCTTCGGCCTCATCTTCACTTAACATCAGGTGTGATTGAGGCCAAGTGCTAACCCGTTGAGCATAAAAATCAATAATATAACCTACCTACGTACCTTTAGGGGTTGTAACTGAAACCAGTGTTTTGCTCTTTGAGTGATCTGCCACACTTTGTTATGACCAATTTGTGCTACTGCGACACATACACTCTCCTTGTATTTTCGTTCTATTTCTTTATTTTTATTTGGGTGTATACGAGTATTTCATTTTTTTTTTTTTGTGAATGTACGTGAACGCAGTAGTATAAATAAATACTTTCTCTAAATAGATATCAGCGTCTTTAATACGAAGCTAAGGAACTATACGGAATGAGTTTTTTTGCCGTGAGCAAAAAAATACGGTATATTAGGTAAGTGAAATAGAAGTTTTGCCATATGTAGTTTATTTGTTTTTCAAAGCCATCATCGACTGTTACTGGCGGGATTCGTAGGGTTCCTATCATGCGAAATTTATTTGTAACACATATTTGTAACACATATTTTCTCAAAGTTTTCTTTACTTATTTAATTTATTGATGTAATGATGTGGAATAGGCTACAAACGCGACCGTCAAATGACAAGATGGTTTATTCGGTGACGGTTTAGAAAAAAAAATAAACTACCTATGACAATACCTTCTATATCACTTACCTAATAATAATATGTCCTAGTTTTTCTTCACGGTTTTCCTCATTACATATAGTTCCTTAGCTTCGTATTAAAGACGCTGATGTCTATGTAGAGAAAGTATTTATTTATACCACTGCGTTCAGGTACATACACAAAAAAAAACAATGAAATATACACACAAATAAAAACAAAGAAATAGAAAGAAAATACAAAGAAAGTGTGTGTGTCGCAGTAGCAGAAATAAATGGGTCATAATTAAGTGTGGCAGATCACTCAAAGAGCAAAACACTGGTTTCAGTTACAACCCCTAAAGGTACGTAGGTAGGTTATATCATTGATTTTTATGCACTTGGCCTCAATCACACCTGATGTTAAGTGAAGATGAGGCTGATGGTGAAACCGTATTAATGCGGCATTATCAATAAAATTAAATAAAATTAATCCAGCATGCAAATCTCTCGCGTGATTTGAACAGAATCACAAAATAAACTCGCAAAGCACAAGAATTCACCCAAACCTAGTATAATTTGCATAAATTACTGTGTAGTTTAAAATTGGGGACCCGTATCAAGCGGTTGGGTTACATGTGACATAGGACGCCGCAAACATGGCCCTTCTTCGGAATGACGTATTACACGCACTTACACAACTAGGGCTCTTGTTAGGGAAGACGGGAGCAAGATTCATTGTGTAGGACTTGTCCAGTAACGATACACTTTAAATTCCTATAATCTTCCTATAATTTTTTGCACACGGAGAGAGTACCTCTCAGTGAAACGTATTCATTTTTTTTTATGCACGATGGGTTCGTACTTGACCTCAATCACACCTGATATTAAGTGAAGATGAGGTCGAAGGTGGAAACGTACTGACCCGGAATCCCCAACACATTCGGGGGACTAGCTATCTTATCTCTGACAACCGGAACACAACAATGCTATTATCATTGTTGCTTGGCGGCAGATTTAAACAAGATGGTGGTAGCTAGCAACCAAACCGAGTACTTAAACATGTACCCCGCTGGGGATCGAATCCGCGACCTCCGAATCGTAAGCCCAACGTTGTTTACATTGAGCCACGGAGGCGGTAAAGATTAATATTCAAGGTCAATATTTTAATTACACCATAAGTACACAAAGATTTTTGTACATATTTACAAAAACGAAATGGTAAATATACATTTACAAATTAAAAATAATAAATATATAAAACACACATTTACAAATTAAAAAATTGAACCAGATATTGCTGAACCGGAAGGGTGCCTAAGAGGCTAAGTGGGTTTCCTCTTTAGATAGCCAGACTTAGCCTCGGTGCGAAATTGAAGCCAGCCTTCCGATCATTTGAAGCTTCGATCAGATGCTCAGATATCTCTCGAAAAACACAATGAGCGTCTGGCCCCCACGGCCCAAGGGTTTCCATAATCTCTCGAGTTTCTTGCTTGTTCTTCTCAGGGGAAAATTGCCTTTCGAACAAGCAGTACCCAGCTTAAAAAATGTAAAATCTGACTATTTTAGGTGTACCCTGTGTACCTACAAAATTTTACTTTGACTTTGATACCAGCGGTAGCCTTGGGCGTAGCTACGCCTTCCTTCACCATTTAGAAAATCAATCAAACCGGGTTTTCCGAACGGAACAATAACTAAATGATAAAGTGCCTATTATTCTTTGAACATAGATCGGTAACGGATGAGCGAAATAAATGAAAATGCCGACTGAAACCGGTTAATTATGTTTAGACAGGGCGTCGGGTTTGTAGCGATTTAACTGAATTTGCATTTGAATGAATAGATCCCATTCGCTATGTAGGTATTGTCACTCTTGCTCCGAGGTTCATAGAGTGCTGTAAATATATCTGATTGTTTACTCAGGCGAGTAATTGGTGTCAATGGAGACCTGTTTATTGTTTGTTTAGAATAAGGACGTGTCAATTATTGTGTTCCGTCCGGGTACGGCATGAGTGAACTTTGCGCTGTAGGAAATAACTGAATAGCGCCCTTTTAAGACCACGAATTGGATGATAGTGCAGCGGGTGGTGGTGGTGGCTTTAGTCGGTTAGAAGTACATACTTCATCGGGATAATTTGACGACCTGTTTGGTGTAGTGGTAAGAATCTCTGACCATTATACCAACAGGTCGCGGGTTCGAATCCCGCTAGGGGCATAATGTTTGTGTGATGAATACGGACATGTGTACCCGAGTTATGTTTTCATTTGTAATGAGTATTTATTTACAAAAAAAATGTATTTATGTAGTATATCAACCATCTGGTATCCACAACATAAACCTAGAATTGCTTACTGTGGAACTAGATGGCGCTGTGTGTATGTCTAAGGATAGTATGTGTAAAATAGAAGTGCGTATAGGAAGTTCCACTACAGGTAACGCTTTGGAATTCCAATTTTTTGTTTTTTCACATATGACATCTGAACATTAGTTAAAAGTTAGATGACCAACCATCCCAAAAGTAACGTGTATACTTGTAATCATATCAACAGCTGAACTACAGGCTTTTTTCCCACAAAAAGTCTATGCCACTAAAACGCACATTACCCGTGGGTCCTAATAAACCTGCCTGCGGAACCGTAAATCTTTTCACGCACTCATAAAAGTACGACTTTACGATGCGTTTACCGCAAAATATACGGAACCTAATACCCCACTGAATCCTACCCGCGATGGTAATTAAGACGATACTTCAGATTATGTTTATTGATTTTTTTTTATGGTTTGGTGTTGCTTAACTTCAAACTTCATGCATTTATTTCATGATATCTGATGAATGTGAATTTAAATCTATTGGAAATAAATATAGGGCTTAAGCATTTGTCGGTCAGTCAGTAGGTCCAAGCTACTACCGCTTCGGAAAGGGAAATCATCTGTGGGAAAAGAAGCGGTGTTAGAAACCCACAGGATCATTTTTCTTTTCTTTCAGAGATAACATAGCGAGTTCCCCAAATACAATAGTGTCAATATACGCTTCCAGCTTCGGGCACATCTCACTTAACACCAGCTGTGATTGAGGTTAAGTGCTAACCCGTTGTGTATAAAAAAAAAACATAATTCCCATAGTAGAAAAGTGACCGAATGAGCTGTACTCACAGTGTGGAAAATTTGCATAACTTTTTTCCAAAGGTAAATATTTTGGCCATGGAAACGTCTGAATTTTACTATAACTTAAACTAAAAAGTAAAAAATTATTATTGAGTGACAGTTGCTATTGATACAATTCATTATGGAATGGCAAGCTATGTAACTTCAACTGTAACGGCATTTAGAATTAAGACTACTGCTGACTTCAATTAGGTCATTATAAAGGTCTGTATGTAATTTGTAACCTCAGACAATAATGACGTTCTTAACGAAACGCCACGGATGTTACGTTTTTTTTTTTATGCACAACGGGTTAGCACTTGACCATAATCTCACCTGATGGTAAGTGAAGATGAGGTCGAAGGTGGTAGCGTACTGACCCGGAAACCTCATCTTATTTGGGGAACTAGCTATCTTATCTCTGACAACCGGAACACAACAATGCTATTAACATTGCTGTTTGGCGGCAGATTTAGATAAGATGGTCGTAGCTAGCCAGGCGGACATTTAAAATGCCCTACCACCAACCAAATCGAGTACTAGATATGTACCCCGCTGGGGATCCAACCCGCGACCTCCGAATCGTAAACCCAATGTTGTTTACATTGAGCCACGGAGGCGGTATTTGACGTCTTTGTATGTGTGTGTCCAAGTTTTTAAACATGTTTGATTGAAATGGGTTAAGCCGTTTCAGAAGTTTGGCAAGGCCCATTAAACAAAGGCAACGTAAGGCAAAGGCGGTCAACTTCTGACTTATTCATCCATGAACAAACTTTAATAAAAATAATGACGACCCAGAGGAGACAGCACAATCGAAGCAGTCTCGAAACGATCTCGACATAAAACGAGTTATGGCCTACTTCGATGATTAAATAGATAATAATAAAAAGGAAAACATAGCTCGGGCAGTAAAATTTTAATTGGTCTAACAGAGGACGTTCCGTTTTACGTACGACCGGATTATTAGCAATCATCTTAATGCTTACAAAGGTAGAATCGCTTGAGTTTATTGTTCTATATTTTGGGGAGCGTTTTAAAAATGAAACACTACTTAACCTTTAAAATTAAAAAGAAACATTTCCATTTCGATTTCTGACGAAATGAAATGTAATTAGAAACGTGCTATGTTTGAGGCTAATTTGTTTAGTCAGAAGCACGTATAGAGTCGATATATATCGGATTATATTTTTTTCCTTAACTATTTATCTAATTAAGTAATGATAAACATGCTAATATTATAAAAAACCGCTTTAACCTTAACCTTCGTGGCTCAATGTACACAACATAGGCCTTACGAATCGGAGGTCGTAGGTTCGATCCCCCGCGGTGTACATGTTTAGTACTCGGTTTGATTGCTGGTATTAAATGTCCGCCTAGCTATCTAATCTGCCGCCAAGCAGCAATGTTAATAGTATTGTTGTATTCCGGCTGTCAGAGATTAATAGCCAGTCCCCCAATTATGATGGGGTTTCCGGGTCAGTACGTTTCATCCTCACTTAACATCATGTGTGACTGAGGTCACAACAAATTACCAGTAACTGAATTCGTAAACCTTTATTTGATGTTTTCTAGCTATATTGATTACATACTATATTTTATGATCTAATTAGATTCTATCGTCTTTTTGATATACAAAATATAACCTTGTATAATGACGCACAAATATGTTTTATAAAAATACGGAATAAAAACAAAAGGGTCAATCAAATAATTAAAAAAAATATACGACACGTAAAATTGTACATTAATTTTAGAAAAAAAAACTCACCGAAAATGTCATAATTCAAACGAAGATTAAATACGAAATGTTATACAGATTTCATGATATAATAATTAAAACCAATGGTCACTTAAATATTACAAATATACTTACTGTTCTTAATTTACCATCACAAAGTACATAAAGCGGCGCGCCGCTCGACATTATTCAAATTCATATTTGTTTCTGTAACGATAAACTTTATTTCTCGTAGCTGATTGGACGTCACTGAATAGCTAATCAGCTGCCATAAATGAAGAGTTATAGCAAAGTTTGTCACTCATCAACAGTAGTCAAGTAAGCGAAGGATTTTTACCACCTATAATCTTAAAAGCCTTGGTTCTTTCACGGATAAAGTACCGGTCAGAGATAGAAAAGAAACGATTTCTAACAAATCTGTAGGTATAAGAATTTAGTAATAAAACATAGACTATTAGATTAAAATTATCACTGTGATTTCATTTCGACGGTGAATATAAGAACTCCTGTAACAAAATTTTATTTATTTATTTATTTGGAACATCCACATCATATAATATTACATATTATATATATTAGTCTACATATTTTAAAATCAAAATCAAAATCAAAAATGTTTTTATTTCGTAAGTTATAAGAATAACATTTGAAATCGTCATGACATACAGTTATCGCTCATTCACTAGGCAGTCTCCCCGGAGAAGAACGAGCAAGAAACTCCAGGGTTGCTCTTTTTAAATAAGTCAATACAAATACAATTTGAGATACCTAATTGTAAAATTTATGATTCGACAAAGAAAATAAGAATAAAATATACTGGATAATGGCGAGCGGTTCATGTCCACGCATTCTTATCATCCAGATAGTCAGAAATTTTATAATAGCCTTTGGCACATAGTTTCCGTTTAATGGTTGTTTTAAATTTATTTAAAGGCAAATTTTGAATGTCTACCGGAACCTTATTGTAAAAGCGTATACATTGTCCCTTGAATGACTTAGTGACTTTGTGTAAGCGACTGCTATGGACAGCAAGTTTATTTTTATATCTTGTATTAACATTGTGTATTTCACAATTTTTCCTAAACAAATACAGATTCTTTCTTACGTACATTAAGTTTTCGTAAATATATTGCGATGCCATATTAGAAATTCAATTCCTGATATTATATGACAATTAAAGATGTACACGTCATTCACCAATGGTAAGTTGGAGCTAACCTAAAAGATATTGTGCCCATTAGATGGGGTACGTTTGTACTATTAGTTTTTCTGTGATGGGGGTAATGTTGCAACGTTTAAATATTGTCTATTGTTAGTTGATTATTTAGTTGTAGTCGCATTCTGGATCCAGCAGTTAAAGATTTTATTTTTGAATTTGTAACAAAAGGTCTTTATTCATTTTATTTTTATAAGAATTACTATTATTTCAGGAAGATTTTGTACATCAAAGGGAACGTATTAAAACAGACTAAATTATATATTACATACACAAAAAAAAAACAAAATATAAAAAGTAAAAGAAACTCAAACATCCAAAAGACGTTTTCAGCCCCGAAAACTAAGCAAGGTAGAAAAAGCTCGTGTTTTGTTATCCACAACGGGTTAGCACTTGATCTCAATCACACCTGATGTTAAGTGAAGGTGAGGCGGAAGGTGGTAGTGTACTGACCCGGAAACCCCATTTTATTTGGGGGACTGGCTATCTTATCTCTGACAACCGGAACACAACAATGCTATTAACATTGTTGTTTGGCGGCAGATTTAATAAGATGGTGGTAGCTAGCTAGGCGGACATTTAATATGCCCTACTACCAACCAAACTGAGTACTAAATGACCTCCGAAACGTAAACCCAATTTTGTTTACATTCGTTAATTCGTGTTGTTTAGAGTCGTTTGCCACGGTTGCACGGAAGAGATCGCTATAAACGATAGGACCTTTGTTCACCTGTCTATATTTTATCTCTAAGTTGTGTACAATGAAGAGTTGTTCTACTTATTCTTTAGACAATTAAAAAAAAATACGCGAATCCAAACTATAAAATACGTTTCATTTTCAGGACCACAAAGGGTCAGGTCAAGTGTAGGTATTTGCCACATAAATCCCACTTCACAAATTTTCACGCTCGCAAGGGTAACAAAATCACGGCGGTGCCTCTAACACGAAACTGAATTTATAAGAAAATGTAAAAACCACCCCGCAGAGCCCTCGGGAAAGGTCGATGCGCAATGTGTTCCATCGAAAGTCACTTAGCGGGAAACGAGAAGGAAAATCGTGAAATCACTCAACTCGGTTAGTTCTTATGGAAAATACATTATATACTAAGCCAGATGCGTTGAAGAATGACGCTTTTATGTTTAGATATCAAATGGAAATAACTATAAATTACAAATTTAGAAAACTCCCGAATATACAAGCGATTAAAACAAACCGATTTCGATAAAACATATCTAAGAACCACCGCTAAAAAACCTGCTATTAAATAAAACCGCATCCAAATCGGTTCATGCGTTTACAACACACCTCTTTTTGCGTCAGGGGTTAAAAAACTCAAAGAAATAATTTTAATAAGTAAATAAATAAATTTCCTTGACATACACACAGCGCCATCTAGTTCCACAGTAAGCAACTATAGGCTTGTATTGTGGACACCAGATGGTTGATATATTTTTTTATGCACAACGGTTCGGACTTGACTCAATCACACCTGATGTTAAGTGAAGATGAGGTAGAAGGTGAAAGCGTTACTGGCCCGGTTACCCCAATACATTTGGGGGACTGGCTATCTTATCTCTGACAACCGGAACACAACAATGCTATTAACATTGCTGCTTGGCGGCAAATTTAGATAAGATGGTGGTAGCTAGCCAGGCGGACATTTAAAATGCCCTACCACCAACTAAACCGAGTACTTAAACATGTGCCCCGCTGCGGCTCGAACCCGCGACCTTCGAATCGTAAACCCAATGTTGTTTACATTGAGCCACGGAGGCGAAGGCGATATACTACAGAAATACATATTTTTTTTTGTAAATTAATACTTATAATAAATGAAAACATCCATAACTCGGGTACACAAGTCCGTATTCATTGCACAAACATATGCCCCTAGTGGGATTCGAACCCGCAACCTTTTAGATAGATAGATAGATAGATAAACGTTTATTTGTTTCTACAGCCACACACATACATTAAATAATATTTATAAGTAATTAATACACATAATTTAATACAAATAACAATATAATATGAATAAATGACATAAATAAATAATAATACAATATACATATATATATATAATTCATATTAATATTTTTTTTTGTGTGCAATAAAGAATTTAATAATAATAATAATAAATAATTTAAAAGAAAAATAATAATATAATTGGAATATAAAGGTAAAAATACATATGATAATATAATAGGTTAAATATCTAGCTTGTAAATAATGTATTAAGAATTTTTTGTAATTATTTAAATTAGTGCATGCTACTCTCTCATTTTGCTGTGCCTTCACAAGGTCCTTATTGATATATTTGATTGATATATTGACACTATAATGTTATCCCAACAAAACATAAGGAATGCAATAAATGATTTGAGTTTGAGTTTCAGTTAGACTACAGTACAGTTGCAATAAAAACAGAATATATAAAAGTACACGCATAATATAGGTATAAAAGAATGTGTGTGCTGCAGTGGCACAAATGGGCCTTAGCTCAGTGTCGGATTGCTCAAGAGCAAAACACTGATTTTCAGCTATTACCCTTAAAGAGGGAGACGGCTACAATATTTCTAAATAACCCTAAGTACAAATTAACATTGATGTTATATTAATAATAAGTTTTACACAGATTACAACAATAACGTTAGTGCAAACGGCATAAATAGTTAACTACCACAATCATACGACATTATACTGTGCTGTAAATATTCCGCATATTTTGGTATAGTGGTCATAGTTGCTAACCACTACATCAAACATTTTTTTGTGGCATTTAATAAAAACGATGAACCATTAACGGTTCATAGTGTTCATTCGTCATGAACATTAATCGCATCAGAGCAGTGGCCGACAGACCTACTAAATAATGCAGACTTGCGTACTACATAATTATATTGTTATTCACTTAGCTTGTAAATTCACACGTACCTTGTATAAGTTGTATAGAACTCACACATAGAAATAAGCTGTAATAAATAGTTCGTAAAATTGTAAATAAAGCCTCTTTGGCATCAAGACTACGACGCTGTTTCATTCCTCTCAACGGGTCCACGAGCTACAAGAGACTCATCTCGAAAGAACTACGAAGCTGCAAGACTTCATCTCAACGAGCGACAAGCTACGACACATTCCTCTCACTGGGCATAACACCTTCACGCCTATCCACTTGGACATGAGTCTGTGTTCCAAGCAGTGAGAAAATCCAACCTCTTACCCACTTCCTTCCAAACCTCCATCTGTCAACCTTAGGTCGCATGGTTACAGACACCCTGTATCTATTTATATATGTATTTCTTTAAACATAATATGTTAGGGCTAGGGCTGTAGGGCGATAGGAGTCTAGGGTTGAATAGGTTACAGCTCTCTCTAACATTATTCTGTCAGCCAACCTTAAGTTAGCTGTACACATAGTTTTTATTAAATGCCACAAAACAAAATCCAAGAGAACAACTATTATTGCAATACATGAAGTCCAACTGGATGTAATGTGGGTTTGTCAATTCAAACACTTTCTGATTTTGCAAAGGAATTTAATATTCACCCAGTCACTTTGCCAGATGGCTCACGGATCGTAAGCACGGAGAGTTGTTTCTTACGTTCGTGGTGACAAGGTGTAATACGCCTTAATGTCCAAACTATTTATTTATATTTTATTGAAAATATAGCAAAGTTTTTTTACCCCAAGGAAAAAAATATTAGGTAATTGTAATAGAAGTTATTGGCATAGGTAGTTTTTTTTTCAAATCCATCATGACGCAACCGCCAGCCGGAGATTGACATGCTAAATAGCTTTGATGGGGATTATTTTCCAGAATTCGCGACTTTATATCAATGTGGCCGTTTTTAACAATAACTTTACATTCTCTAAAATTATCTATTTAGGAATAAATTTTAGCTAAATAAAAAAGATTTTAGGCCTCTCAAGTGCGAGTCAGACCTATTTTTTTGATTCATTCTGTATTAAAAAGGAAATGTAATTCTATCCTATGACGCCATTGAACGGAATAAACCCTCTTAACCATAAAAATTTAAAACCCGATGTCGTCTGTATGTCTAGACGGAATTTCAGTTGTAATAAACATAAGCTGTAAACGTTGGAGAGTTGAATAGTAACTATGATGCTAAGTTAAAAATCTTAGATTCTCTACAACCATATAGAACCATATATATGAATATACAGTCTGAAACGGGGAACCTATTTATTTTTAATCTTTTATTTCAATGTACTAATTTACATTGCATTGTAACCACTCATGCTAGCATCATGGGTGAAAACAATTTTGGTAAGGTAGGTAAGGTAGGTAAATTAAATAAATTTTATTGACTCAAACTTAGGTTACAAGTAGTGACTAAGCCAATTAGGAGTTACATAATGCATTTACTTAATTACTATTAATGAAGCCCTGCTCGCGGGAAGCAGGAAGCCTTTGTCCAGCCGTGGATATCTTTCGGCTGATATGATAGTAGATATAATGATGCAGCCCTGGTCCTTAAACTAAGATTGCTCTTGTAGTTTAAGATACAATAACCATCCATCCAAAATTGACAGTATTTCAAGCACTTAAATAGGTTAATTTTAACTAAACAATTAAAAATACAAAATATTTTATTTTCAAATTACAGTCGTACATTAATTTCAGTCAGAAGTTGAGACAAACCTATTAAGTATTAAGATACTTGTATTATAGTCAATAAAGATCCATTTTTAACTTCCTATAATCTCTAAACTTTAAACTGATTGTATATAAGGTGAAACATGCGAACTTAATGTAAATTTAAAAATGAATATAATATTCCAGACACTTCTAGTGATATAAATTATTAATTTATTGTTCAAATGTTTGTAATTGCGTGTGAAAAATTGTGAAAATATTTGCAGACCACACAGTGGTAGGATTTGTTTTTTTTTTTTATGCGCAATGGATTTGTACTTGACCTCAATCACACCTGATGTTAAGTGAAGATGAGGTCGAAGGTGGAATTGTACTGACCTGGAAAACCCCAACACAATTGGGTGACTGACTATCTTAACTTTGACAATCGGAACACAACAATGCTATTAACATTGTTGCTTGGCGGCAGATTTAGATAAGATGGTGGTAGCTAGCCAGGCGGACATTTAAAATGCCCTACCACCAACTAAACTGAGTACTTAAACATGTACCCCGCCGGGGATCGAACCCGCGATGCTCTGAATCGCAAACCCAACGTTGTTTACATTGAGCCACGGAGGCGGTTGAATTTCTAACCACTACATCAAACAGGTCGTCTAAAAAGGATTTGTGGAGAAAATATAACTTCATTCTTTATATTAATTCTTTCTTCTTTATTAATATAAATTTAGTAAAAAATAAACACTTCATTTCAAAATGTTTTTAGCGATATAGGAATATTACTTAAACGCAATTCGAGTTCTCTGAAACTCTACCACTATACCGAGATATCTTAGCGTTATACCCAGAAAATGGAATATAACCAGTAATTATAATGTTACTACTCTCTCAGGTAGTTAGCATAAGCGCTTATATTAGCATAAGGTCTACAATCACTAACCCAATTGTAACAATTATTATCGCGGATATGTTCAATTTGTTTATAATGAATAAGTTTTTAATTTCATTAAACAACAAATTTATAAAACACAATTAAAAATACCTATATCTTATAGAAAAAATACGCCGTCCAACTCGCTTCCGTGAGGCATAGTACCTAGTACGCTAGCGCTATTGCCCCGCTGAATGCATAATATAGTCCAATTTGTTTATCCCGCGGGAACTACTCCCTTTATCGAGATAAAAAGTATCATGTATTTTAATCCAGGGTACGTTCTACCTATGTACCACATTTCATCCAAATCCGTTCATCCGTTTTGCCGTGGATGGGCAACAAAAATTAATAAACAAACATCCAAACCTTCGTATTTATAATATTAGTTAGATTATGTTACTGACCTATAGATGAATTTTTAAAAGACAAAAGTATTAATTGATTTAAACCTTTTAAATCTTTCAGTTCCACACATAGAAAAAAACCACGACAACATAAAAGAAACCAAAACAGAGGTGAATATAAAGTAAGCAATGGCCCTAGCTAGGTAATGCAATGAGTGCGTGTATGGGGAACAGTCTCAGTGAAACACTGAGTGACATAAATCACTCAGCATTGGTTTTCAGCTTGCCCTCGACAAATATGTTTAAATTATATCTTTGCATTGCGGGCTTGTTATACATTGATGCCAAAGTTTGACAAAACCCATTATTAATCATGACGTTGGCGACGCGTCTGGTCAATGTATCGGGTGATCAGAGTTCTGGAGGCTATCTGCCTTCGTACCACTTTTAAATTTTTTCCAGTTTAACTTACTATATTATTTAAGCGAATGTGGATGGTAGTGTTGGTAGGGGAAGACCACGACGAACGTACCATGATCAAATCGGGGACGTCTTAAAGAAAGGCCAAGTCAAGAGTACCCTAAACCGACGAGCATGTGTGAACAACCTTATGAGAGTGAAGGAAGCAAAAGAGGTGTGTCAGGATCGTAGCAAGTGGAAGTCTGTGGGAAACAGGCGTGACTTTATGTATGTATGTATGTATATTAACTTACTAATCCGCTGGGCTATGTCGGTGACATTTCTTCATTCCTGATTCAATTACGTAGTGAACCGCCGAGTATCACTCTTTCCTTAGCTCGTTGCGTGATCTTGAGGCTTATTAAAAAAGCATATTATAAATATCAGATTATTTCGATGATAAACATTCATGGACATAATCAGCCCGTTCGCATAACCAGGCTATTTCACAATTACTGATTTAATATTATAATATAAAATAATATTTTTGTAATATAAAAACCTTTTTTTTAAAAGAGCAACCTCTCGAGTTTCTTGCTTGTTCTTCTCAGGGGAAAATTGCCTTTTGAACAAGCAGTAGCTTTAAAAATGTAAAATCTGACTATTTTAAGTGTACCCTGTGTTACCTACAAAATAAAGCATTTTTGATTTGATTTGATTGATTTGAGGTTTCTTATGAGGCCCCTTAGAGGGAGATCACCTTTCAGTGCCATAAGTTATTACTGGTAGCACACATTTGAGACTTCGTCTTCCAGCACTGAGGTATTTTGGACGAGAGGACGTTGGCGGTTTTCTGAAATGGTGGTAGATGGTTACTCGTAAATTAAAACTACAGGTAAATCGAAGTTGTTTTTAAATAAACCGTTCAATATTCATAACTCGATACAGTTTGAAAATCAATTTCGACTTTTACATGAAATCCAGCGTGTATCCAGGTCGATCGGATATGCAGTACGTATCAATTAGAACTGGGATTTAAACTTGAATGGTGTTGCCCATCGCGGGCTCAGTTGGGGTCACACTGGGAGAGTTATCGATAGATAATATATTGAAATAAAATTTTATTAAAACCCAGTCGATATTTTGGTAGTGGTTTTTTAACGTCTTATTTATGGCCTGTGATGAATTTGACTCAAGTGAGTATATCGGACCACTATTGGACAATTGCATGGCACTTTATAGGGAGATGTTGTTTAATCGCCAAGTTATGCAGGCGGATTGGCGATCGCAGATTTTATGAGAACTTCATACCTAAGACTCTGCTGTCCATCACTGTTCAATTATTCTATACTCATGGTACCTTATTGACCTTTTAAGGCATCCACTTGAAGAGTCTTCTTTCTTTCTTTCTTCTCTGCCTTTAGCCATACAGCAAGCCGGTTTGTTGTACCTAAAAACGTAAAATTTAATGCAGAGGACATGTCCGTCTGGGCATAACGACCTCCGTCTTATTGCCTGTTGCCAAGCAGCAATCTCGTCAGTCTTCCAAATTAGTTTTTTTTTTAATAAACATTTGGTGCACTTACACCAATCATCTAGTCCCAGACTAAGCAAAGCTTGTACTATGGATACTAGATAACGGATTAACATACATAATTATTTATAAAAACATCCATTACTCGGGAATACATGTTCGTAATCATCATACAAACATTTACCCCTCGCGGAATTCGAGCGCGCAATCGTTGGCTTCGCTGACAGGGTCACTATCCACTACATCAATCGGTCGTCAAAGTTATAGTTCCAATTATGCATGCTTCCACCTTTTAGCCTCATTTTCACTTTTCATCAATTGATGTGATTGCGTGATTGAGGTCCAGAACGCTATCACGTTGTGGATAAAAAAGTACGATCCTGCCCCCGTAGCATGACATCGTTGGCCCCGCCGTACCGCGCCGACAGCGCAAATAAAATAATACGAATCCAAGTGAATGAGCAGGACAAATATTATCGCGCGCGACATAAACGTTTATCGCGCGACATAAATGTTTATCGCGCCTGTCATGCAGTAGCACTAGTAAGTGCAGGATTACAAAACTTTCGCACTCGGTTATTTTGCGAATATCACTCAGTCACTTACATCGGTTTCTATGCATTCTCTGGGTTGTCAATACCATCCAGGCAAAATGGTCAGCAATGGAAACATCAAAAATTAAAGTTATAAGAATAATATTTGAAATCGTCATGACATACAGTTATCGCTCATTCACTAGGCAGTCTCCCCAGAGAAGATGCTCGTTATTCTCAGAGGTTGTTCTTTTTAAATAAGACAATACAGATACATTTTTTTTTTATTATACATTTTGGAATAATTGTTAAATTTATGATTCGACAAAGAAAAATAAGAATAGAATATACTGGATATTGCAGAGCGGTCCATGGCCACGCATTCTTATCATCCAGATAGTCAGAAATTTTAAAATAGCCTTTGGCACATAGTTTTTGTTTAATAGTTGTTTTAAAGCTATTTAAAGGTAAATTTAGAATGTCTACCGGAACCTTATTATAAAAGCGTATACATTGTCCCTTGAATGACTTTGTGACTTTGTGTAAGCGACTGCTATGGACAGCAAGCATCAAAGGTTAAACATTAGACTTATGCCAGTGAAACGTGGTCTCACTATATGGTCCTCATAATTTCTTATGAGTTTTCACTTAAGGCCACGCAACGAGTTATGGAGATGCGATGCTTGGAGTTTAACTACAAGATAGAAATAGTAATGAAAAAGCCAGCTCAGCGCATTAGTAAGTTAAAGAGCATAGCTCGAAGAATGCATGGCTGTGGCATTAAAGTTCTATATTGGAGGCTACGCGCCGGGTAAGCATAGCGTACTTCTATGCCCAAGGTAGCCAACTGACCTAGTAACGGTCGTAAGAAATAATTGGATGTAAGCAGCTTCTAGCCAGTCGCTCTGGAAATCTATTTAGGAGATCTATATTTAGCTGTGAACGTCTTGTGGCTGATATGATGATGCTGATGCAATCTTAGACAGTTATTCCCACAATCCTGAGTGAACTACAGAATGAAATCACAGCTTTTTGGTAATAGTCCATGAGAATACTTGGTTTTTTCTCTCGGTAGGCCACCGGATCTATAGGCTGAGTGAAATCTTAGACAGTAATTTCAAAAATCAAACAAACAAACAAAGGTTGCCTAGAAGAGATGATTATGCACATTGATATGTAGGTAGCGTGCGCGGTTAACAAATTTTAATAAAATAAATAAATCACCCATATAAATACATACGGTAATTGAATACATACGTAATAAAATAATACATAAAATATATACCCATATTTAAATTTCTCCTCAGCGAACTGCAGAATTAAATCGAAAATTTGTGGTAATAGTCCATGTGAATACTTGGCTTTTCTATCAGTAGCCCACCCGATGGATCGAATTAAATCTTAGACAGTTACTCTCAAAATCCTGAGCGAACCGCAGAATTACAACGTAAATTTTTGGTATTAGTCCATGAGAATTCTTGGTGTTTCTTTCAGTAGACTACAGGATCTAAAGGCCGATAGAAATCTTAACACTGTTATTCCCAAAATTCTGAGCGAACCATAGAATTAAATCGAAAATTTTTGGTATTAGTCCATGAGAATACTTGTTTCTTTTCTCAGTAGACTCCAGGATCTAAAGGCCGAAAGAAATCTTAGATTGTTATTCCCAAAATTTTGAGCGAACCACAGAATTTAAAGTTAAGTCTATGAGAATACTTGGTTTTTTCTCTCAGTGGGCTACCGGATCTATAGGCCGAATGGGGGTCCGTAGTACTCGTAACTCATTTGAGCCGATCCCTGAATGGAGATCGAGCGATTTTTATACCAGTCTCGCCTGTTCGCTGCATAGGCAACGCAGGTAAAAGAATGATGGGGACCTACCTGACTTCGTTGTTTGTAGTTAGAATAGTGAAAACCGAGATGCACAACGGCTAAGCGCTTGGTTTCCGTCAATTTTACCTAATTCTAAAAGAAGATGAGGCCGAAGATGGAGGCGTTGTTACCCCAATAAATAAATAAATATGAATAGAAAATAAATATCCTTAGACATACACACAGCGCCATCTAGTTCCACAGTAAGCAACTATAGGCTTGTGTTGTGGATACCAGATGGTTGATATACTACATAAATTTATTGTTTTTTGTAAATACTTATTATATATGAAAACATCCATAACTCGGGTACACATGTCCGTATTCATCACACAAACATATGCCCTAGCGGGATTCGAACCCGCGACGATTTGGTATAGTGGTCAGAGTTTCTAACCACTACACCAAACAGGTCGTTAAAGGTCGCCAATTCTTTTAAATATCTCAAACAACAGAATATAATAAATCTATTGCTACTTGACAAGAGATTTAGTTAATATGGTGGTAGCTAGCCAGGGGCTGTACCACCAAACGCAAGCAATGGCGATACCAATGCACTGTCCTGTCCATCCTTGTTATAGTCTTACTATCGCAATCATCTAGTTCCAAACTAAGCAAATCTTGTACTACAGAAACTAGATAACGGATTAACATACATAAATATTTATATAACATAAACATCCAGGACTCGAGAATCTTTTACCCCTCGCGGGCAAACAACTAAAATTATTTATGACCTAACATATCCACATTAAGCTTTCGTTTGGAGACAATGCACTCTGGAGACAAGTGGATCGTTAACGTTGAAAATCATCGATATTATTGTCTGAGCTTGAATGCAGATCCATCTCTGACTAAATCTTTTTAAAGCTATAGGATAAGGGATGAAAAATTTTGCAGAAAATGATAAAGACGTATTTTGTGCTTTGAATTTATGAATGTGAGATCAGTGGGTATTGAACGAATAATACGGATAATCCTTGATGTGTACACAAATATAAAGTTCGTTTACGATGGGGATTATAGTGATTCCACCCGTATATAGTTAATATACCGAACATTCGCACTAAGAAGTTCGATTCTTCATTCATCATCCGAACAGCCAAGGCATGGAACTCCCTTCCGGCGCCAGTCTTTCCTGAATCCTATACAACCTTGGGATCTTCAAGAGCAGAGTGAATTGGCATTTACTGGGATCGCGTGCTTCATCTTCGACTACATCGTCACTTTCCATCAGGTGAGTTTGTGTTCAAACGCGATCCAGTCATACATAAAAAAAAATAAAAAAAAAAGTTTATACATTACATACACAAAGTCACAACCTTTATCCCAAATGAAGGTGGTCAGGGATATCTAAAACTGAAGCGTTTGGGTCTTCCAAACATCAAAAGATATATAATATTGTTAATATAATTTGCTCACCGGCTATGAATTTAATCTATAAAAAGGAGCTTCGATCAATCAAGCTTTCGACGAAACGTGAATCGATTAAGAGTCCGTTCTGTATAAAATGACATCGGTCAGTAGTAGTTTCGACGAAACGTGTGATTCTATCAAGAGTTAAGTCAATGTAAAATATCAACGGTCAACAGTGATTTCAACCAAACGTAACTCGGCGGACAGTGTTTCGATATTCCGTTGTGGATTCAACGTCACGACCTTTATCTGAAATGTGGTGGTCAGAGATATTCCAAACAATAGTGTTCCAAAATTTAATGATTGTAACAACATCCACGGTTCACCTTATGAAATATACAGAAATACAAACGACCGTACTTAAAATTAAATTAAAACTATTCTTGACACTTGACACACAAATCTACCAATCCGCACTGGACTCGAGTGGTGGATCATGGCCCATTCCCTCGCCCAGTAAAAGAAGGCCGTGCCCAACAGTGGGGACGTGTAAATTGATGTGATAAGCAAATTAAAGCGAGATTACTCACAAAATGTATTATAAAATAAAATATGTACACAACGCCACTGAAATCCAAAACGCTTCATGAATCTTAATGTTTCTACTTATATTTAGGGTTCTGTAATTTATATGGTAAAAACCGTATGTCTGTCTATATATCAAGATTATTTATTTCAGCAATAAATTGAGTTGATGCTGTTAATTAATATGAGACGCTAGTCTTACGACTAACGCGTTTTTTTTTTATATGAGAGGGCGGCAAACGAGCATGCGGGTCACCTGATGGAAAGCAATCACCGCCGCTCATGGACACACTAAAAGGATCACAGATGCGTTGCCGGCCTTTGAGGAAGGTGTAGGCTCGTTTCTTGAAGGTTCCAATGTCGTACTCGTTCGGGAATACCGCTGCCGGAAGTCCGTTCCACAGGGTGGTCGTACGTGGTAAGAAGTTTAATTAACAATGCGTTAAGCATTTCATCATCGGATCGTAAACATCACACTGCAGAGATTTAGGCCTTCCCTCGTATATGAGAGAGTATGTGCCATTCAACACGCTGGCCCAGTGCGGGTTGGGGACTTCACATGCCTTTGAATTTTTATTTACTCACGATTTTTTCCGTCGCCGTTCAAGAACAGTCGGATAAATGCACATAAGTAATAAAATACTTTGTATTAATTACGTAATTTGAAAGTAGAATGCATTTGGCAGAAATGAGAATGCTAAGATGGATGTGTGGTGTGACTAGAATGAATAAGATCAGGAATGAGTATATCAGAGGAAGTCTAAAAGTGGCGCCAATAACAGAAAAGCTGAGGAGTAATAGGTTAGCATGGTTTGGGTACATTATGAGGAAGGATGAAAGGCACGTAACAAGACGAGTGTTAAGTATGAATGTGGAGGGATACAGAGGTAGAGGAAGACCAAAGAAGGTGTGGGTAGACTGCGTGAGGAATGATATGTGTGTGAAAGGGGTGAGTACGGAGATGACGGCTGATAGAGGAGAGTGGAAGAGGATGACATGTTGTGCCGACCCCACTTAGAGTGGGATAAGGGTAGGAAAATGAAAATGATGTATTAATTACGTAATTATTTTATTTTATTTTAACCACCTCCGTGGCTCAATGTAAACAACATTGGGTTTACGATTCGGAGGTCGCCGTATCGATCCCCAGCGGGGTACATATTTAGTACTCGGTTTGGTTGGTGGTAGGGCATTTATGTCCGCCTGGCTACCACCATCTTATCTAATGAAATATATGTTAAAATAAGTTTTTATTGTTCATTTTGGTATCAACGACAAATTAAAAAAAAACTTTATTAGAATACCAAGTACCAAACATATTTTTGCAGTTTCTATTAATACAAGTAATTGGGTTTGTTGTCAATGGTGATGTTCGGCACGGAACCGTCAAGGTACGAGTCCTCCTCGCAATTGCCCGACTTTTTTAAAGAACACCCTAATCAAAATTCCGAATCTGCATTACTTTTTATTACCTGAAATGGAATGAATGTCGTTTATTACATTACAGGGCCTTTTATATGAAAATAAAGTGTAATTTACATTCATTTCTGAAACGATTCGGTAAAAAGTGGGTCAATATTCTGACACTTTTAGCTAGGTAGCTATATTATGATTATATTTATTACAAGTTGATTACTTGTACAGCCAGCATAGGAAATTTGTTCATATTATCTACAATACAATACAATACAAATACACTTTATTGTACAAAAGGAGAACATACATTTTACAAAACACAATACTGATAAGAGTACAATTAGGCGGCCTTATCACTAAAAGCGATCTCTTCCAGGCAACCTTTGGGTGTAGGAGTATAACTTTATAGAACAGGCAGGTTGTGCAAAATACGGATGCAGATATGAAATACCTACATAGCAATTACTTATTTAATAAACAAAACTAAAACCATACATTTATACATATAGATGGATACCACATACATAACAAAATAATACACACATACTACCACCTTAGTGTCTGTCAATCTGTCACAGCAATATACTGGATGAGTTTTTAACCGTAAGTAATAAAATAGGGTATATTGGTGTCGATTCTGCAGTGGCCTATAAAACTTAAATTTAAATTTAGAGTGCTCCAAACCAATTTCCTATTCTACGTAGCATCTTTAAAATAAACCATACAGCTGTAAAAGTAGGCAATAGCTTTCTGTCTACCGTGGTTTTAAAAAATACATATACCCTCTTATTAAAATACAACCCACCTATCCGAGTCATTAGTAAACAAAATTTGCTGTCAGTTGTGTGCCTCATAAGAAAAATAGAGGAATTACAATAATGTTTGCTCAGACAGCAGTGCCCCGTGATTGCCTATTGACAAAGGCTCGACTCGCACTTGATGCCTTTTATGATGCGTTGGATACGCAATAAATATATAATGAAACTTACTATAATTTGAATGCCAGGACAATGAATTATGGAACTCGTAAAGTGAATTTTGGTACTCATAAAATCGTCTACTCATAACAATGTTTTGTTCACACAATTCCCAATAAAAAACAAACAAATCTATTGATATAAATTTGAAAAACCTAAGATCTTTTGTTATCGTCGAAATTTACAAAAAAAAAGTTAAATCATGGAAACGGCCTGATTGAAGGCGTGATCATTCCAGCCTTTTTTCACCATCATTCTAATTAGGTACACCTAGATAAAGAAGACAATGCCCCTGTACAATAGCTAACTTTTTTTTTTTTTTTATTAAAAACTGGTTTCGCGTTTGTCTACAATCTCACCTGATTGAAAGTGACGATGTAGCCGAAGATGTATCATGCTCACCCAGTAAATGCCTATTCACTCTAGACTTGAAGATCCCAAGGTTGTAAGTAACTAATTCATAAGATTATAACCGAATTTGACGACCTGTTTGGTGTAGTGGTTAGCAACTCTGACCACTATACCAAAAGGTTGCGGGTTCGAATCCCGCTAGGGGCATATGTTTGTGTGATGAATACGGACATGTGTACCTGAGTTATGGATGTTTTTCATTTATAATAAGTATTTATTTACAAAAAAAAAATGTATTTATGTAGTATATCAACCATTTGGTATCCACAACACAAGCCTATAGTTGCTTACTGTGGAACTAGATGGCGCTGTGTGTATGTCTAAGAATATTTATTTATTTTTATTTATTATTATTATTTTCATCAAAGAACTGTTACAGTTGAAGTTATATGGGTATTCCATTCCATAATGAAATTGTAGCTACGGTTTCTATTAATATGTAAATAACAAATCTTTTAGTACGATTCCTGATTTCACTTCCGTTCAATCTTGTCCTGTCTAAATCACTGATATAGTTTTTTTGGAAAGATACAGTATTTTCTGATATTAATGATTGAAGAGGTCAATTTATATTTAATTCACATTTATATCCCTATTAATTTATCGATATTTTTATATGATTACGATACGGTAAGTTATGCGATCTATACATTGCTAAATGTCATTAACTGAGTCAACCGAGAGGATTAAAGAAGTGTACGGTCTATGTTGTTTCTGTTTCTGACCCGCTGTCCGTTTTTACACATGTCTTAGTGTACTTGTGTGAACGCAGTGGCGTATATAAATGCTTTATCTATCTAGCTATCATCTATCTATCTTAGAACTTTAATCTTTAATATAAGAAAATCGGACCACATATTACTGAGACACGTCCGGATAAAAACACATACGCGGTCAAACACATAAGTCCCGTCGTTTTTCGTCGGGGGTTAAAAATGTATATTCAAACAGGTCTACGTGGTCTACCCTACAAAATGACCGTTTAAAAAAGTCAGGCGTAGCGATTAACCGTCTCATTTAAAGTGATACAAGGCTATCGTCGCGGTTGCCAAATACTTGTGTCTGATGTAGGGTTGGAATGACTATTCCGGATTTTGGTATACCCACAATTTTTTTTTATATTAAAAAGTTTTGAGACTTTCCTCTCTAGTTTTCATATTTGTTTACAATATTTAGTTGTACGACTAAAATGTTTCATAAACTCTGGAAGTTTTAACTGCTCTTCACTTGTCAGACTGGATACATCTGACAGGCACTCTGAGTAATTCATCTGAACCCTTTTGAGTCCGTTCATAATAATCAAACATGTAATTCAAAATATGCACGCTTTTCTTGTTTGACTACGGACTCTGATTGGCCACAGCAAGAACATTTTGTCCGATGAAACGTGCATGCATAAGAACTTCGAAATATATGAATTACAAGCGCGGTGATGCTTATGACTATGGGTCAATTTTTAATTTCGAATCAGTATTACAGTCGTCTGGCACCAGCACGAAACATGATCGGTGACTATGATTACGCAGTATTAAATTTTTATGATGTAGTATAGAAGTCACCCCCACTATAGCAAAGGGAAATTTCCCACCATGCGAATTAATCCACAACCACTCATTAGGTCCAGTAATATGTTACCAATTGAGTTAGAAGACTTCATGCGCGTTGCAAACACGAGTGAACTACCCACAATCGTCCATAAAGCTATTCAACTTTAGTAAGTTAATATTTCCGTTCTGGTTCTTCCAGAATAAGGCTTCAAGCGGCAGTTGCTAAGTTAACTGAATGCATAAATAACGAGCTTAATTGAGGGTAAAATCATACTGCAGTTTTGATGAACATCTTCGGTTTTTAAACTAATCACTACAGAAATCTGCAGGATTACCTGCTAGAGAATGTTGCAGAGGCGTGTTTCGAGTTTTGGCGTACGATAGCCATATGTGTAAGTTGTGAATAGCGACATTCAAGATGAAAAAGTTCTTCATGGGCTAATTTTTTTAAATTTCACTCACTCACAAGAGTTTGCTACAGAAGTGCGACAAATGATAGAGTAACGCTAATGCGACTGCATGCTCGTGCGAAATATAGAGCCCCATCTGCATATCAATTAGCCTAAGCACAGGGTTAGAACCACCCCTACATCAGAGCTTTAATATGGCACAAGAATCAGCCAACTACACATGGTGGTATACCCCAAAATACACAAATAAGTCTAAGAACATTTTAAGAAGGCATATCCGTCAAAGTCACGCAGCAATAATACATTGTCCTGTTTTAAAAGTTTTATATTCTAAACACCTCTGAACTGATTTAAATCGAAGGTTTATTCGTACTTAATCTTAAGTAATCAGTAATTTTATAATGGACCACTTTTGAAGCTTGTGCTAAACAAACAATCAGCATTCGGAATTCTGATTCTTCGATAAAACAAGTCATTGGGCATAAGTCATATTGTCTCTCGTCAGTCAAAAACTTTGTTACCGCTTCACCATTACTTTGAACTTATAAGTAAATGCTGTATATCTTACGAAATCTTATTGTAAATACATAGGCATATATTGCCCCTTAAATGACTGACCTTATACAGTCTAGTAGAATAAATATCAAGTTTATTTTTACGAAAATATAGCAGCTGGAATCCATTGAAGTAAAATAAAAGGTATTCCATCAAGATCTTAATCCATTATTAGTTCACCTTTACTCCCAAAGTCCCCCTGAGCGTCAACTTTATGACTTTCGCCGCGACTCATTAATCGCGTTCGCAAAATGGATTTAACTGAATCGACCTTGGATCACGGAAAAGAAATAAGTAGATACCGCACTTGACTCAATTCAATATAGAATGAGTTTCTTTTAATGCAGCCTATATAGAATTGGGTGGTGTTGACCATGAGACAAGGACAATCCCAGTTCTTTCAGTAGCTTTCCTATTCGGCCGATTGATAGGAAGCAGATTCAGTCGCCACACTCTTTCCATTGTACTTTTGCAAGTGAGGGGCAACATTGGTACTCTGCACGGCATCTATTGAATTTCTTCAATGGTGGCTTACTTGAGTCTACTGCTATATTGGACTCCAGACTAATAAAGGAAAAAATTAAGTCTGCAAAGTAGGAAAAAAATTTCACCTCGCAATTGGGAGGGTAGCCAATGTGATGCAAGACGTATTTTATACGGCAGAAGTATTTGAAAGCTTGGAAGTCGTGACAGTTTTTTCAGAGCAGTAAAAACGTTGTCTGACGTTTTTACTGCTCTGAAAAAACCATTAGTATAATACCATTCAGCATTAATTCACCTTCGATTTCTAAGAGTACTGATGTCAGTCAACCCGTCAAAGTGTGAAAACTTGCGATGTAAATCTTTTCTGGACTTCATTTTTTTATGTATAACTGGATACGCGTTTAACCACAATCTCACCTGATAGGTAGTAACGATGTGGCCGAAGATGAAGCACGAAATGCTCGCTGTAATACGGTCGAAAATGGTTTGAACTAGTTTTACGATTATGTGATCGATAGATGATGGTTCTCCGACATTCATATTAGTTTTCCGTTCGTATCAGGAGTCCGGTGGAACAGAACTTTTGGAAGAAGTTAAAAATCCATTTTTGGATAAGTTCTGGCTGATTCTGAAATTCCCAATCATAAAACGATGTGACGTGGCCAGATAGAGTGCTTAAATCATGCAACATTCCAGAAGATCATGCTTCTTCTAATCCTGCGTGAGGGTATGCGGTACCCAGTATGTAACTTTCTTACGTAAAGATTCTTTACTCATAATTTACCTATTAATCTCTTTAATCAAATTTCTCAATGGCATCACGTTTTTTCTCGTCCGCCAAAGTTAGTGGACCGAACTTAATTTTGTTATACGAATATTTTTAATTTGATTTGATCATCCTTTTTTTACATTCAACATTGTATCGTATCGGCTTGGCTGTTCACTTCATGAGCGCACACACACATTGATGTATGCAGAAAACGCGGGAACTATCTGCACGTAACGAAGTTTGTATGCGTGTGAGTATAGAGTGCTCCCGAGTTAAATTAAATTATAATTTCTCTCTGGTAAAATCGGAAGGGCTATTTTCACATAAAATGTTATTAATAGCCAAAGCTTTTTTTATGCTCTCCACATTGACTCTTGCATAGTTTTTCGACATTGTATTATTGTGTAGATTGACAGCGTGTTTCCATTAAAATTAAAGCTAATAGATGCAAGTTGTTGAAGCAAATAAAAGCGCCGGAGGGTTTCAGCGGTACACTTAGGGTTCCATAGCCCCACGTTGGGCGCCAAACCCGCTAGCACCTCTATTATTCAACTAGCATGAAGGACATTCGCATCGATAATATGATAGACATAAAAAATGAGATTCTGGTTCGTAATAGTTCGTATATCATAGGCCTGCCATCACACGATGAATACATCTAACTTGCAATCATGCGCATGTTACCCGACGAGCTGTACGCCACTGTTGTTTTTTAAATTGTTAGTTTTAAAATGTGGAACAATATAAACCAAAGTGCGGTATCTATTCCTTCTTCCGTGCTCAAAGGAACCATCCAACCCAACTTCACTTCACCCAATCACTCAGCGCGCACTAAGCCGTTGACAACGACTCGTTTAACTTCGGCGATTAACGGTTTTTTTCGTACTACCCTCCTTTTTCGCGAAAGTCTTGGATTTGTTGGAGTTACGGAGGGTTAATTAAATGTTTTGTTTTAACTTGCGAGAAAGGCTTCCCAAAGGGTTTTCGGTAATAATTTTGATACAAAAAGAGATTAAAGAGAAAATATAAGTGCTTTGAAACCTTTACCATGTCCGTTTTAGAAAAAAGTGAAAGCAATATTCCTTCATCTGTTATCTATTTTTATGTAATACGTGATTGATTATACGTATGTTTTCAACGTGTTGTTGTCATTATCATAACACCTAAGTATACTGATCTAATTCTGCATAATATTTTATAATCTGTAACTAAAAAAAACGATTTATTGTACCTACATGTATATACATACAAATCTATATACATCTATATACGCACAATCTACCTATTTAAAATGTACTGTCGTTATACCCAAAGGTTGCCTGGAAGAGATCGCTTTTAGTGATAAGGTCGCCAAATTGCACATTCTATTCTTGTCACTTTTGTTAAACTGTATTTTCTTTTCTATTGTGCAATAAAGTGTATTTGTATTTGTATACATAACTGTTGTGATTTTGTTATTAGAGCAATAAAAAGCATTTGTATTTATATTATCTACCAATTAATGCTACCAAAATGTTCATTTTACGATTTATTCCGACCGGGAAATGAACCTAGGACTTTTTTTGTGGCAGCCGCAATCAAACTACCACATCACATAAACGCCTCTTCCTTGAAATTTGCAGATGACCATCCTCTCATGATCTGGTATAAAACATTATTATGTATAAAAGAAAACATGGATTTACCGGATTTACCACAGGAAATTCTAGTTTAGTTTTAGTGGTTTTGCTAAAGCCTAGCGGTGAAACAAGTTGTCAGAGATAAGCTAGCCAGTCCCCCAAATGTGATGGGATGTCAGTACTCTTCCACCTTCGACTTCATCTTTACTTAACATCAGGTGTGATTGAGGTCAAGATCCAACCCGTCGTGTATAAAAAAAAAATAGAAACAGATTGGTCAAGTGTAAACCGGTGGTATATAAAAAGCCTGTAAGACTTCCGGGTAAGGTTTCCGAGTCGGTACGATTCCACCTTCGACCTCATCTTCACTTAACATCAGGTGTGATTGAGGTCAAGTACCAACCCGTCGTGCATAAGAAAAAACGAAACAGATTGGTCAAGTATAAACCGGTGGTATATAAAAAAGCCTATAAGACTGAAGATATGAAGAAACTTTAATAGAGAAAATTGAGACAACAACATAATGTGAAGGTAAAAAGTTAAGCCATAAAAAACTTTTAGGCTCTAAAATATGGCCCCTAAAAACAGGTTGTTGTGATCTCACCATTTCGGAAGTTTTTTTTTTATGTAGCTTTTATGGATTCTTTTAACGATTAATTTAGTAGGTATCTACTATTAAATGTCATCTAGACGACTTTTTAATATTACTTCCTTACAATTAAAGTGGCCTGTTTAATAAGATGCTCTCGTGGAAGTTAAATAAGGAAAGGAGTTTAGAAAATCATTTTATGTACAAAGGGTTAGGTTTTACTTCAGTCTATTCCAATTCCAATTTAGTGTTATGGCTGCATCGTTGTGCACGATGATTCTGTCAATGTCAGGGTTGAAGTTCACAATGCTAAAGTTGACGATTGTTCGGTAAGTTAAGCTTCTCCAGTTTGTGTAGTTGGAGAAAGGACAAACAGAACAACACATATAACCACCACCTCAACACATAAATAAGATAATAGGCGATAAACTTAAAGAAGTAGACATGATAGATGAATTATAATATAACGTTGTTAACTTTTATAAATTTAGCTAGTACATATACAAGACGAGAATGAACTTAATAAGTAGTTCATATTCATGGGACATATTGGGGAGAAGGTCATAAAGTGGGATAGAAATTCGTAGGCAATTGAAAAATATATGCTCGATAGTCCCTTCCTCTAGTCCACAGCATATAGAATACGTATTTTGGCAAGGAAAACTGGAGAGCAGACGTGGCCCAGCCGCTGATGGTAGAAGAAATTAACTTAGGTATCTTTCGACGGGTGAAGAACCAAGGCCACTTCAGTCTATATCTTCACACCTAATGTTAAGTCAAGCTCCATCAGAACTTTCACTTCTGGCGATCATAAACAACAGCAATTAAATGATATGGTGGCAGTAAGTTATATGTATATAAACATTATTATAGAAATCCGACGTCGGATTTTTTTATTTTTTGATACTTCTCTTTATGTTATTTAGCATTTGATGAGAGTGGAAGGAGCAAAAGTATGTCAGGGTCGTTGCAAGTTACCTAACGCAACGAGAAACAGGCGTGCGCATAATAATGTAATGTACGTCCTTAACGTTATGCCTTAGCAAAAACCCAGATTATGAAACTCTTATGCTAAGGACGAATCAATCGACCCCTCATTTATCAAAATCAGTTTTGTAATTTTTGAGCTACAATAATAATATTCTGGGGCACTTGATACTATACGACTTAAATGGCAAATTATTAGCAATCAATTTACCAATTCTTTTGACGCAGTCCTGTAGAAAATTATGCAGTAACACAGCCTTGTAACAAGCAATACCTTAATGAAAGAGCCCACAAATGTAGCGAAAGGGAAAAATTGAAGCTTGGATCCTGTCACAGATGTGTGGAACGGGCCGAACGACAAATTGTTTTATCGAAAATTACTTTCTAGAGCGGGTGGACGGATAAATTTCCATTTTTCTAATGGAATGGAGTCGAAGGTTCACGAGGGTGACTTGTTACGTCACGATTGAGCTAACTCAACGTAAACTCCTAATAGTTACGTTTACAATTTGCTAAAATGGAATACGGATCGAGAAAGGTAATCAAGTATTTCTTATATTTAACCGCCTCCGTGGCTCAATGTAAACAACATTGGGTTTACGATTCGGAGGTCGCGGGTTCGATCCCCAGCGGGGTACATGTTTAAGTACTCGGTTTGGTTGGTGGTAGGGCATTTTAAATGTCCGCCTTGGCTAGCTACCACCATCTTATCTAAATCTGCCGCCAAGCAGCAATGTTAATAGCATTGTTGTGTTCCGGTTGTCAGAGATAAGATAGCCAGTCCCCCAAATATGTTGGGGTTTCCGGGTCAGTACGATTCCACCTTCGACCTCATCTTCACTTAATATCAGTTGTGATTGAAGTCAAGTACCAACCCGTTGTGCATATTAGTTTCTGTATATGCTCCGGGTATTTAGGAAAACTGTTGATTAGTACCTAACTATGAAGCGTTCCAATGAATGCTACATACCTACTAATGCACTCGTAGCGTAATCTCTTACGCTATTCGTTATCGATTACTAAATTTAAGAAATGTGTTGTCTGCTACCTTTTGTAGACGTCCTGTGACGTCGAGATACCAAAGTGCTCTGTTCAAAGACTTGCGAATGTATCAGAAGTCTCATTTTACCATTTTTATATGCTATATAAATATGGTCGCGCGAACAAATGTTTTCCCGCTTTTCTTAGTACATGAAACAGTGCCATCTCTTAGAATCCTCGAGAACTAATAGAAATGCTGAGAATAATTGGCCTAAACCACCGCGCAAGAACTTATTTTTTTTATTCTGTGTTCCATTACAGTATTGCATTTTTTTACAACATAAATCACATTTTTTTACAAACATCATTTGATACGACAGTTCACGAGCGAAGTCGGTGTGTGACTGAGTTCCCATTGGTTCCAAACTCCCGTTTCAACACCAATGAAGTGGTGCCATTTGGATTATTTCAACGACCCGGTCCATACGCAATCTATGCATTTTACGAAAAAAGTATACCTAATATTGGGTATTTACCTATCAAATTGGAGTTTTTTTTCTTCGTTAATCATATGTAACATTTCCTGCGATTTTCATAGCTTTTTTATTTGGAAAATGGAATATTATTTCAAGGTTTCACATGAAATATTTTTTTATTTCTGGACTAAATCACATAATAAAAAAAATTTGGACAGAGCTCTTTTCATGTGCTCCTCATAATCATTTCTTAGATTCGCTGAAACTTTTATAAAGCGGTTACTTTTAAAAATTAATAAAAATACTTAACTCAATGTTATCCGATAATATACACAAAGTTTAGCTAAATTTGGATTTGCGGTTCCCAAAAAAAAATCAAAAATGTCTGTATTGAGAAAACAGTCTTAATGAAATTCTTCATACAAAACGCCAATTTCATAGGTAAGGCATTTCTATTAGGTAATAGAAATTAAATTAAAAACAAAGGATAGTCATTAATTCTTGTTTTCGTACGGGCATTGCGAAACTTTAATTACGAGTAAGGGAGTAAGTTTCTACTCCTACCGTAAAGTCGAGCTACAATAAAGAATCCATTTAGAGAAACTTGTTTCACAGTTCATCAAACATTTCTTGGCAAATGACAAAACTCCTGACATTTGGAAGCTAGTGGTAAACAAATAACCAAAGGAATTTATCGCCTACAAATGTTTAGATCTTGTACAATAGTGAAGAAGGCTTCAGTCTAGAGAATCCATGAGGAAAATGAGCTCCCCGATTATACAAAAATAAGTTATATGAACTTTGTTTATTAAATTATTTCATTTCATAAGACACACGAACATCACAAATTATGAATAATATCAGGTCTGATTATGTGCCAATAATACAATGCAATGCAATGCAGTACAATACAATACAACACATCACAACACAACACAACACAACACAACACAACACAACACAACACAACACAACACAACACAACACAACACAACACAACACAACACAACACAACACAACACAACACAACACAACACAACACAACACAACACAACACAACACAATACAATATAATACAAATACCCTTTATTGCGCAAAATAATTTACAATAATTTTTGATGATAACAATAGACAACAGCTATGGGACATTTGTAGGTAGAAAAACAGGTAGGTTGCACGATGCTATACGTATACCAACTAAAGAATTAATTATAGATAAGTATGCATAAACATAATAATAATGGACTCACTTATTAATATAAATAAAAAAAAATTTATGTCGTAGATGGGCGTGTGGTGGGTGGGCGTTGCTAGCGATAAAGGGTCGCATGGTAAAGGGGTGGCTCGGGCAAAGGCGATACTATTGCAAGTTACTATAGGAAATCTAATACGTATTCACATTCGATTATGATCATGAAACCTGAGATGCTTTCTGTTGAATAGAAAACACTTGCACGCCCCTCATGCCATACAACTTGGCCCCCGCGTGCAGTCTGTGGAATTCAACTGGACCTGGTCTTCAATTCCTCCTTGCTCAAATCCCATGATCAACTTCTTATTAGCTAACGACTCACCGGATTCTTCCAAGCGTCGGTGATAATAATCAAATCGCTCACAGTCGTTAATGTGTTCAGTGGAGCTCCGACTCCTTCGACGGCTGGTAGCAAAGTGTGTCCCATTTTCGATGTGAAGACCTGATATAACTGTTAATGTCGTCATCGCGCCGTTTCCGGCGTTACTAGCGCCACCAGGTTTACTTCATATTACAAACCGCGTATTATGATAGTCAGTTGACCGTTCGAATAATTAATTCTATCGCTAATTTATCGCTATCTGCGACATATATACTTACTTAATATATAGTATATAGTATTTTTTTTTTATGCACTACGGGTTAGTACTTGACCTCAATCATAAAATATCATAAATCAAGTATAAAACACAATAGCTAGAAGCACTTACAGATAGTCAACTAATGTTCACGAGGCCGGGAGTTAACGAAAAGAAAAAAGTCAGAGACCTAACTAGTGGTTTTTGACTTTAAATTCAAAAATATTTAAAGATTGAGCTTGCCTAATAGATTCCGGCAAAGAGTTCCACAGACGAGTGGCTTGCAGTCTGAAGGCGTGTCTGAAGGTCAAAGCCGAATAAAAGGCGTGTACAACACTCAAAATAGAATAAACATAATTATGTAATTATAAAGTAACAATTACAAAACACTCATTTGGTTAAATCAAAAAAAAACATTATGTGTTTCCCAGATTTAATATAACCGACTTGATTGACTCAAATCCACCATTCCGCTTTGGGCCCGTGTGGTGAATTATGGCCTATATAGTGAGACGTATCCTCTTTACTATATCCTATATATCTTATCCTCTATATGGGCCATAATCCACAAAGAGGGCTCCGTACGGATTGGTTGGTTTGTGTTAGACTATTAGCCACTGTAGCCCACGGACTTGGCCAATTGAAAACAAACGGGACTGACTCTTCAACGTGTCATCCGAAGCACGGGTACGCTCTTAAAAATACCACAAATGGTCACCCATATAAGGACCTTTAATATTGCTTATAAGAAGAGATAATATATTCTTTATTGCACCAAAATATTACAATAACAGAGTACAAACAATAGGTCACGTACAAAGGTGGACTTATCTCTTTAAGAGATCTCTTCCAGCCAACCTGAGCATTGAAATAGGAAACTTAGTAAATTTGGGGTTTAGCAGTAAATTGTGTGCAAAAGACAAAATCCTATAACGAATAATAAAACAAATAAAAAAAGAAAAGATAACTGAATAATAAACTTACACTAAATATATTACATATACCTACTGCGAAATATATACGTAACATAATTTAAATATATATATACTATAAACCTACATACACATACTAATATCACGAAAGATGGGAGAGGTAATGCTCTTTTAGCCTTTTCTTAAATACTGCAATTGAAGGGCTGTCCTGAATTAATTTTGGCAGTTTATTCCACATCATGGCTGCTTGAACACTAAAGGAGTGAAAAAGAAAGTGAAAAGAAAGTTGAAAAAAAATTAATATAATAATAATAATAATAAATATCCTTGGACATACACACAATGCCATCTAGTTCCGCTTTAAGCAACTATCGGCACAGATTACCAATAAGCTATAGGCTTGTGTTGTGGATACCAGATGGTTGATATACTACATAAATACATTTTTTTTTCGTAAATAAATACTTATTATAAATGAAAACATCCATAACTCGGGTACCCATGTCCGTATTCATCACACAGACATATGCCCCTAGCGAAATTCGAACCCGCGACCTTTTGGTACAGTGGTTAGAGTTTCTAACCACTACACCAAACAGGTCATCAAGATACAGGAGATATAGGGAAACCCCTGGTGTAGCACTGCTCTATGACGTCATCAGCTACGCCGTGACGTCAGCGTTACGCCGTAGTCATCTCAGTGCTACGCGAGGGGAAGATGCGGGGAAGGGAACCTTCTTGTTTCACCTTCACTCCTGTTTGAGCTATTGTCAAGAGCGCGCGTGTCGATTGTTGAATTGTTGATAAATTAAATACCACAAATATTATTTACGAGTTGTCTCATTTCTGGACTCTAACGGTTTTTGTTAATTAAAGATGAATATCGAATAGGACTACACCACGAGTGCTTCTATTATTCATATGTAAGGGTGGGAAAAAGGAGATGTTGGAATTACTGTGACTCATTAAAAAAAATGATTTTGACCCGACAAAGTGGTTGTCGAACTTACTTGGCACCGAAGGCTACTTCAACAAGAGGCTTGTCCGTAAAGCGTAACTATTTGGTCGTTAGTCTAAACGAGAACTTCGAACAGTCTGGCCTAAGATTGAAATTTTTTGACGTCACTTTGCAAGGCCGATATTAAGAAGAGCACAGTATAAAATAGCTATGATAGCTACTGTAGTGTAGCTATAAACGCCCGTCACCAAAGCGACAGGGTACCAACGAATGTATTATTATATTTAGCATTATTAAAATAAATATTGTAACACAACAGTACTAAATTTAAAAAAATCGATAATATTCAATAGAACCATCCATACCATTTCACAATGTACCTATTTCTTTGTGGTGAGATAATAAATATTATTATTATTATTATTATTATACTTCTTTTATCCACAACCTTTATTTGAAAGAATTATTTTACAGAAAAGTTTACCATTCACGTCCATTAGAGTAGTTGCCACGATCTGGAGTAGTCCGTATGGAAATCACTCAATTGACTGCATACCGGGGTAGGTACTGTAGATGCCGACAGAACATGTCCAAGTGGGGCTACATAGTCGACAACAGCTGCTTGTGCGGTGACACACGACAAACCATGGGACAAATTCTATGCTACCCTGCGTGTCCCGACACTTGTACGTTACAATGCTGTACGCGTGGTCGCTTTCTGGTGCTGAAACATATTTTGATGTGTTTGCCATCGACTCGCTAAGAAGAAGAAGGGTAGTTGGTCTGTGTTAGAAGAGCACAGTATAAAATAGCTATGATAGCTACTGTAGTGAAGCTATAAACGCCCGTCACCAAAGCGACAGGGTACCAACGAATGTATTATTATATTTAGCATTATTAAAATAAATATTGTAACACAACAGTACTAATAAGTATAACAACACCACCAAAATGAAACAAAGAAATAAAAATTACAAAAAATTTCTTAAGCATCTACATAACTCACAATTTTATTGTTACCTATATATATATGTTTGTTTTTTTTATATGAGAGGGCGGCAAACGAGCATGCGGGTCACCTGATGAAAAGCAATCACCGCCGCCCATGGACACCCGCAACATCAAAAGGGTCACAGATGCGTTGCAGATGTATGTGTGCGTGTGTGTGTGTTTGTGTATGTGTGCGTATTTGTGTGCGAGTGTGTGTTTGTATGTATGTGTATAATACCTATATTTACTTATCTTCTAAAGAAGATTTTCGGTTTCCTCATATGTGAGATCTTGGAGCCATTTAGATGTTAAATTTTTAGTTTCTCCAGAAGTGAGGGGAAATATGTTAAGTATTTTGTTTATCTCATTATAAAGAATGGAGCTAAGGAAAAAATAATGACGTATATATTCATAACTTGATATTCCATATACTAAATAAAATTATGTAGAAGAAAATATTACGCATAGCCCTTACTCAATGCTCGCATTTTGTTGTCGATCACGTGAACCGTTTCCTATTTGAGATCCTAGATAGATAGATAGATAAAGCCTTTATTTGTTTCCATAGTCACACACATACATTTAGCTTATACATATTGATACACAGATAAGGTAACACATTTACAACAATAACATAATATTGTAACACTAACATCCTATTCACAATAAAAACTAACAAAGAAGAAAATGTTGTGCCGACAACACAAGCTCGCCCCTTGAAGTTATGGCTCGAGCATGGCTCAATTTTGACATTATGTTTACCCATGGACGAATCCGATACGATCGAATCGAGCGATGCGGGAAGTGTCCTCGATGGGAAGTTTGGAGTGTCCATTACGTATAGGCTTACTGATATTTATTAGTTTCTTTGATGAATTCAAAAAGTAATATAAAAACTTTGGATCAAAACGTTTAAATTATAACGTACCTAATATTTGTTTTCGATTATCGAAATTATCTTAAAATTATAATGGCTTGCGCAGTCAGCCCTTGGGTGGGTGACTACTAGTGATATTTTTTTTTATGCACAACGGGTTTGCACTTGACCTCAATCACACCTGATGTTAAGTGAAGATGAGGTCGAAGGTGGAAGCGTACTGACCCGGAAACCCAAATATTTGGGGAACTGGCTATCTTATCTCTGACAACCGGAACACAACAATGCTATTAACATTGCTATTTGGCGGTAGATTTAGATAAGATGGTGGTAGCTAGCCAGGCGGACATTTAAAATGCCCTACCACCAACCAAAAAGAGTACTAAACATGTACCCCGCTGGGGATCGAACCCGCGTCCTCCGATTCGTAAACCCTATGTTGTTTACATTGAGCCACGGAGGCGGTTATTTTGATACGAGTGTTTCCGTTAAATAGTCGGTCCCAGTTGTATTCAATTGCAGGCAGTCGTTAAGCCAAGTCGGTAGCCTACAGGGGCAGCTTAATAACACTGACTGTCAGATGGCCACTATTCTGACACAAATGCATCCGCACTGGGCCCGCGTGGTGGATTATACGTGGGACGAGGCTGTGCCCCAACAGTGGGGACGTATAAGGCTATTGATGATTGGTGAAATATCGATATTTAAACATCTAAGGTCCAAAATGGCAATTGTCACGTACATCATCATGTGCCTCAAATAAGCGCAATTCACAGTTGTTGGATCCTGCCTTAAAATACTTATAGTGGTTTATAATTTTCATGAGAATAGACTACAAAGTAAACTGTAAATTTTGACCAATAACAAGGCCTCAAATATCAAATTTGACGAATGGAGATCTTTCTCCATCTCTTGATGGCAATGAATTCATTACTCTTTGTAATATATATAATAAGAACGCTGGCTCGACAATGTAATAGAAAATTGTTATACAGCTGAAAAAGTACGAGTTTTATTTTAAATAAATAAATATCCTTGGACATACAGACAATGCCATCTAGTTCCACATTAAGCAAATATAGGCTTGTGTTAGAAATCACGTAAAGTGAATTCGATAACTTTTCTTCCAACTATAATGAAGAAGCATCCCTGAAAACGTTTAGGTAAAATTAGCCAATATCGTGCACGGCTATTTGTTAAAATTTAAATTAAGCTAGTTTCACACGCGGCGAAGAAGGTTCTTAATTTGTATATCTTTTGACGAGTACCTGCAGATTTTATAATCAAACTTCTTGGATTTATTTTGTTGGCTAACCACCACATAAAAATAACTATAAATTGAAAACAAATACTTATTAGTTTAGTTTAAGTTCCTGTTAGAAAAGTTTCACAAATCATGCTTTTAAATATACATGAAACGAAGCACATAATGTTTATGTTCCATTTGCCATACATACTCGTAATACTGTGAAATTTAAATAACGTTTAAATAACGTGTTACAGTTACATTGTAAGATTATTAAAATCAGGGGAGTATATTTTCTGCCCATAAAATATTTATAGTTTGGTAGAAATAAGTGAAATATGTAACTCTAAAGGATACTCAAAATAAACGTTTCATTTATTTATTTATTTTTATATAATCCAGATAGACGCAAACCAAAGGAGTTAAATGCTAAATATTTTTGAAATTCCTTAACATCATAAAACAAGTCAAGCACATAGCACCAATCGTTGTTTGTCGGAGATTAAAAAGAAATAGTGTGCCCTGTCAATTTTTATACAACTTCACAGCACTGAAGGCAGCAAAGTGCCGCTTTTTGATCGCTATATCGAAAAGCCTTGAGGAAATTACAGTGTAGTTGGAAGAAAAATAAATAAAATTTACGGTGCATTGCATAGGGAATCGTGTCGTTGACTTTTGCGTGAAAATGCATTATTTACAAATACAAATACAAAAATACAAATACACTTTATTGCACAACAGAAAAGAAAATACAGTTTCAGAAAAGTGGTAAGAATGGAATGTACAATTTGGCGACCTTATCACTAAAAGCGATCTCTTCGCAACCTTTTTTGTATAAGGACAGTACATTTGAAATAGGTGTTGTGCGGAATTAAATAGGGATGCAGATACGAACTACGTGACTAAATTTCATATATTTACATACACATACATACATAAGGTAATGTAAAGGTAAAGGTAATGTTCCTTAACTCTTTTCCTAAAGACAGCGATCGATGGACTGGCACGGATAGTGTGAGGAAGAGAATTCCACAGCCTGGCAGCATGCACAGTGAAAGAATGTGAGTAGAAGTCTGAGCGGTGAGAAGGGATACACAGCAGAGTCCTGACATTAGAACGGCAGGGCTCATCCTGTGGCCGCGAAAAAGAAAAGCGCTCACGCAAATAAGAAGGGGAAGAAGGATTATGCAAGATATTATAGAGAAGAGAGACGACATGAGCATTCCTACGAAGACGAATCTTGTGTGTGAATAGTGATTTAAGGTCGCCAAATTATACATTTTATTCTTACCACTTTTCTGAAACTGTATTTTCTTATCTGTTGTGCAATAAAGTGTATTTGTATTGTATTGTATTTATTGATATATAAAATAATAATAATATTTACATCATATCCTAAAAAGACTGCCTCCTTGGCGAATCGGAGGTCGTGGTTTAGATACTCGGCGAGATACATGTTTTGTACTGTATTCCGGTTGCCAGAGATAGGATAGCCAGTCCCAAAATAAGATAGGGTTTCCGGGTCAGTACGCTTCAACCTTCGGCCTCTTCACTTAACATCAGGTGTGTTTGAGGTCAAGCGCTAACCCGTTGTGCATAAAAAAATTGCTAAAAAGAAAAAATAGACCGTAGTTTCAGGCTCTGAAACTCTCTGAGGTGAAACTCTCGTAATCACTGCAGAGTTGACTTTTGACATATTGGATTCGTTTAATAAATCAAATACAATACAAGTCTTGAGGCTGTGTCAACCGAGATGCGTTTTAAGCAGTTGACGTTATCTCAAGCTCCGTGCTAATTTATAAACCAATCTTGAGGTCTACTCAGCTGAGATCACTTCTCAAGTATTCGCCTCAGCGGCAAATGAATGACAGTCTTGAGTTTCGTTTATTAATACGCGCACCTCTCAAGCGAGTACTGCTTGAGTATGCACGTGCTTTTCAGGTCTCAAGTTAGGTTTATTAATCAACACGTTTACTTGAGACCGGTCATAAGACTGTTCTCAATCTTGAGAATGGTTTATTAATACGGGCCTAAAAGTATCTTGGGCCAAGGTTCAGTTTGCCAGTCCCTCAAATAAGCTTAAGGTTTCGGATGGACGGATAAGCTTCAATTTCGGCCTTATTAATTGTGCATATAAAATGCTGCAAGACGACACCATGTTTTTTTTTCTAATCAGCTTTCCGTTCCTTTCACCCACTTGCCATGACATCTAATGCTGTCTCAACTTTACGACAGCTCTTCCATGGCGTCGAAAAGTTGTCCCCAAATAAAACTGTGGTTAGCGCTATTCATAGTCGAAGTGATAGTTCTCTTGGGAAGTCGAACGAAAAACATGGTACCGACAAACGATTGTTGTAACAAAATTGATTTTGTTCATCACTGTTATAGCCTGAAAGTTTTAGGAGTAACATTGCGAGTGGTGATTGTTGACCCACCAACTACCATTCGTAACTTGGTTGTTATAATTTGGAATACTATGTATAACTATAAATTGAAATATTGGAAAACGCCCGTAAAAACAAATGACTACATCATCTAGATAGACCAAATAAACTATACTATTGTATGAATAATGCCATTCTGATGTTGACCCTGATTACACAAAAACTACTGGACCCATTGCGCTGAAATTACAATGGGACCAACTCGACGGTATCCCCTTTCATTTACAAAAAGAACCATGTGAATCAACCGCCAAATCTCGGAGATATCGGTGTACATACATAAAAAAAAAAAAAAATACGCCCCGAATACAGAACCTCCTCCTTTTTTGAAGTCGTTTAAAAAAGGGAGCGTCGGTGGCTCAGCGGTTAAGACGCGGTCTCCCAATTTGGGACTGTTGTGGTGCGGACTATAGCGGATATATTTAATTTGTTTATCCCGCGGGAACTACTCACTTTATCGGGATAAAATCTTGTGTCTTAATCCAGGGTATATACTACCTGTATACCAAATTTCATCCAAATCCGTTCATGATTGAGCAACATACAAATAAACAAACATACAAACATCTAAACTTTCGCATTTATAATATTAGTTAGAATATTAGTTAGACTAGTTAGATTGATTAGCAACACTATCGATACTAACGATAGTTTAAACGTCGTCACGGATCGATACCATCGATATTATTGTTGCTTTCCTATAGTATTGCACGAAATTAGTCCAGATTAAGGTCAAGAGCGATCCCATTCTAATTAAAAAAAAAAAAAAAAAAGATACGTAAAAAATGTAAAATGTAAAAATCATTTATTGGTCAAAAACAAAGTTACAATATCAGCAATGAGGTAACCCTGGTCCACACTCTAGGATTCCCTGTGTTGTGGATAACTAGTCTCTTCACCATCCAAATAAACAAAAGTACCTATCACAAATGTTGTACCATATGTCTTTGTATATTACATTTGTATATCGATCGATACTATTATTTATGCTTAAACTATTGACACTCTATCTTTAAACTGTGTTCGTAACTAAATTATAAATATATTTGCCCCTTCTGTCAAAGAAATTATGTTGTTTTTTTTTATTTAATAGCAAATCATGCAAATAGGCCTTTGAACTTGGTGCCTTCAAATATTTCTGAGAAATGAGTCTTGACGGATAGACGGATTTCTTTTTTCTTTTTGCGGTCCGAAACCTTGAATATTAATGTATTGCCATTGCTAAAATTATATTTATATAATTTTCTATTTATGTTGACTTCGCTGTTCTTACCCTAGTTGATGCCGTCACCACATAAGCCAGCAACGTCATCATCATCATATCTGCCATAGGACTGAACATTGGTCTCCCCCAAAGGTTTCCGGAGCAATCGGTTGGAAGCGGTCTGTATACTACCTCACGTTTTCATCAGATCGTTGTCCACCTTGTGAATGGATGTCATATGCTGCTCTTGCCGGTACGTGGTCTGTACTCGAGAACCATAATGCCGTATCAGCCATCTGTTCTTCAAGCTATGTGCCCTACAGCCACTTTAACTTACCCTTGAGCTATGTCGGAAACTTTCGATTGATTATTTCTTCATTCTTGATTCGTTCACGTAGTGAAACGTCGAGTTTTGCCTTCTCAATAGCACGCTGCGTGGTGCCTTTGAACTGACACTAAATGTTAATTACTTACTTTTAATGTAGATAAGGAATAACGACCTTATTCAACGGAATTAAACGGATACACCCTAAAAAGACAGATTCGAGAGCTCATTCAATTTCTCGCTCGCACTGTTGTGGTGCGTTCGTTTCGTCAACTAAATTGAACCGAACGTAACGAAAATGATTCACACCACGAACGACCCGCTAAATCACTCGAGAAGGGAATTTGTCTCCTCAATTTATACGTGAAGAATAAATCTGAGGCTGCGATGGGAGTGTTCAATAAACTGTGTGGAGATGTGGGCTGTTCCTATTTGCACTGACAATTATAATTTAACTGTTTGTGGTTGGTGCTAACTACTAGAGTGGAGTGGATTTTAATGCAGGCAATCGAATATGTCGAGGAAAAGTAAGATCTTAAATGCTGATATGCAAAATCCAATTACAGGAAAGCATGCATTTGAATGTTAAGTGCAGGTAGACGATTTAGGGATATAGAGCCCGCTTGCTGGTCATCAAGGCAAGAAGTGTTCACAGTATAACTGATTTATTTCTGAGAAAAAATTTAAAACAATCACAGTATAATTAAATCAAAATTAATAAAGACTACCTCGTTAGTAATTTATTTAAGAGCCCTGCTCTTGTCGGTGGAGTTTTTTCCATATCTCTCTGCTCTCCACCTTCCTCTTGACCTACTGATACGATACGACGTTCAACATCTCTTTTATCAGAATACAGGGGAAAAGAAAAAGAGGAAGCCCGAGAATAAGCTACATGCTGCAGATAAAAGACTACCTATATAATAATAAACTTATATTACCGAACACAATGTTCGCGTGAAAAATACAAAAAGTTCACACCATGAAAAACAGAAGACGCATACTTAAAGATACAAATGGAACCACACACTGGTGATTGATACAAGCATGTACGAAATCATTCGCAACAAAACCAAGGGAACCACATAGTCTCTCGCGTAACGATAACTCGCAAAGTGTTAAGTAAAGTGCCTTCACTTTTATCTGTGAAAAAAAAAACAATTGACATTGACATCGTCCACAGGATTTAAGACGATCTATCACTTATATTTAAGAGCAATGCTCTTGTCGGTGGAGTTCTTTCCATACTTCTCTACATTCCACCTTTGACTTCCTGACACAACGAAGAAGTAGATATGATAATTTAAATTGTTCTGCATTTGGTTTATTTGTTTAAGTTACGTGTGCTTTTTTATTATTTGCAGCTATAACAATATGTCGCTAAATGAGTTAAATAAAGAACCCATAATCCATAACTAAACGATTCTCGTTATCAATTATTTTGACATATGTGGTTGGTTAGCTCCTATCTCGTTCAGTTATATCATATTTCGGCATTGATCAGCGCTATCGATGATAATTAAAACTTTTTATGCAAAACGGGTTAGCACTTTCTGACAACTGTATCACAATAATGCTATTAACATGGCTGTTTCACGGAAAATTAGATAAGTTGCTGGAAGCTAGCCAGGCGCACTTATAATATATATATATCAAACCGAGTACTAAGTATGTTCCTTTCTCGTTCAGTTATATCATATTTCGGCATTGATCAGCGCTATCGACGATAATTAAAAGTTTTTTATGCAAAACGGGTTAGCACTTTCTGACAACTGTATCACAATAATGCTATTAAATATGGCTGTTTCACGGAAAATTAGATAAGATGCTGGAAGCTAGCCAGGCGCACATATAAAATATATATATATCAAACCGAGTACTAAGTATGTTCCCCGCTAGGGTTCGAACCCGCGAACTCCGAATCGTAAATCTTATGTTTTTTACATTGACGCATGGAGGTGGTTAAACTGCCTCGGGGAGGCCTTTGTTCAAATAACGTATCAATTTCGTTGAATTTTCAAATACGTAATTGGTTCAAACGGGAATGAACCGCCAACATGTGGGTGGGTTCCGCCGTTTCATTAGGGAAACGAGGGAATCTCTCGCTTGAGCGGTTTGTGTGAATTCCGATTTGATTTCGTGGTTTGTTATTTTTCCTTACACACACACATATATAAGTAATTTCGATTTAGAATTGTGTAAGTGATGCTGCACTTGGATTTTGTGTGTTCTACGTCGACTAAGTGATTGATTTCGACAGCCTCTTGAAAGTGTTGAATGTTTCATAGAAATATTATGACGACCTGTTTGGTGTAGTGGTTAACAACTCTGACCACTATACCATGAAGACAAAAGTGAATTTGTCAACCATTGGACTATTTGTCCATCATGATTAATCATCTTCTTCTAGCCCCGGTCACAATTTATTTGGGGTCGGCACAGCACGTATTTTTCTTCCAATCTCCTCTATCAGCCGTTACCTCATCATTCACGCCCTTTTCATTCATATCACCCCTCACACAGTCTATCCATCTTTTCCGTGGTCTTCCGTGTCCAACCATCGACATCCATATTTATGACTCTCTTCGTAACATGCCTTAGATCCCTCCTCGTATCATGTCGATTTCCTTTCGGCTTTTCTGTCACGGGTGCAACTTTGAAACTGCCTCTTACATACTTATTCCTTATTTTATCCATCCCCGTCACTCCACTTATCCATCTCAACATTCTCATCTCTGCTGCATGTAATATTCTGTCATCAGGCTTCTTCATGGCCCAACACTCCATCTTACGATTAATATAAAACATAATTTTATCATACTGCAAAGCTTTAAATAAATAAGGGTAATAAATTTAATTGTTGAGCATCGGTGGATCAGTGGTTAAGACGCGGTCTCCCAATTTGGGAGGTCCGGGTTCGATTCCCAGGCAGGCCATGTTCCGATGAGTTTTAAATTTAATTTCATTACTTATTTGCATTTATCCGACTGCTCCTAAACGGTGAAGGATGACATCGTCAGGATGCCTGCATGTTTGAGAAATAAAAATACAATGGCATGTGAAGTCCCTATGCTGCATTGGGCAAGCGTGGTGGACTATGGCCCATATTTCCTCATATACGAGGGAATCCCTGCAATGGGATGTTTACGGGCTGATAATGAATTGCTGTTATCTAAAAAATATTCTGTGGAACGACGTGCCATGAGACTCATAGGTGATAGTTCGATGACTGCTAAATTGCAAAGCCTTGAACACCGTCACAAAGTCGCTTGTCTCTCAGTTTTTTACAGGATGCATTTCGGGGAGTGTGCGTTGGAATTATTATAATCTTATTCCACCGTCACCCTTCCATCTTCGGACCACTAGGCGTGGGGAGGGATTCCACCCGTATATAGTTAATATACCGAACATTCGCACTAAGAAGTTCGATTCTTCATTCATCATCCGAACAGCCAAGGCATGGAACTCCATTCCGGCGTCAGTCTTTCCTGAATCCTACAACCTTGGGATCTTCAAGAGCAGAGTGAATAGACATTTACTGAGATCGCGTGCTTCATCTTCGAACACATCGTCACTTTCCATCAGGTGAGATTGTGGTCTCGCGTTTGACCAGTCAATCATAAAAAAAAAACTTTTACTGACAGAGGAATTATTATGAGGGTCGCCATATTTATAATAAGGATAATTTGTGAAAGGGCCACCAACCGAACTGAACCCACAATCTCCAATAGTAGAACCTCTAGAGCAACGAGGCAGCTAAATGCTAGGTCCCACAGAAGACAGTTTAAAACCAACTTTACAGCGTACAACTTCTTTTATAAATACATAGTTTTACAGCGACCACTACAGAACTGAACCACAGTTTACTGAAAGTCAGTAATTTCATTGAAAACAAAATATTGTTCTTCAAATACTCAAATATAATTAATTTCAAATATAAGCCTCGCTCACCTGTCCGCGCGACTAGTCATTCTAATTATTTTATTATTCTAATTATTTTTTTAAGAGAATTGTAATGAAAAATGGGAATCTGTAATTGGCATGACTTTGGCTTGTTAATTTTGCGTAATATTTTTTATAATGATGCTGTTGATTCTGTATTATCAATAAAATAAAAAATAAATAAAACGATTGTTTTATAGGGTTACAGTTTCGCCATGTCCGTCTGTCTGTTCGGCAATGGTTATCCCGAACCCAGTGACTTCATGCTTTTTCCACTAACATATATCACAAGGCTTATGAAGTCTATAAGTTGGTGGTAGGGGAAAGCGAAAGCGAAAGTACACAAAAGATCACGATTGGGTCGAAGTGCCTTTGGGCATAAGCCCAAACCCACGCCAAATATGAGAATGGATAAATTGAACATGGATCCCATGGACTTCCGATGCCATTTCTTAGGCAATAAAACTTTGTAACAATCTTCTACACATTATTTTTTATGCACAACGGGTTATCACCTGAGCTCAATCACATCTGATGTTAAAATATGATACAATTTCATTGAAAGAAATACTGTCAAATTAAATAGTATCATGGTCGTGACCGAGCTAATGATGCCGTTATCATAACGAGATGAATATAGGACGAATGTCGTTGATATTTTATTGATTAATATAATTATATGAAGCAAAACATATTTTATTTATGCACAACGGGTTAGCACCTGAGCTCAATCACACCTTGAAGATGAGGCCGAAGGTGGACCCCAAACCCCAACAGATTTGGCGGACTGACTATCTTATCTCATGAATATGATTATCATTTATTCATGCTTTCATGTGTACATTAGATCTTAAAAACCCTGTAAGGGCATGGCAGATTCTAAGCTTAATTTAAAATAATTAATTGTATTTACTATTCTAATTATCACAACACATTACTATGTTTCTCTCTGACAACCGGAATACAACAATGCTATTACATTGCTGCTTGGTGGCAAATTTAGATAAGGCGGTGGTAGCTAGCCAGGCGGGCATTTAAAAAGCCTTACTACCAACCAAACCGAGTAATTTTTTTAATTATTTTTTTTATTGATAATACAGAATCAACAGCATCATTATAAAAATTATTACACAAAATTTATAAACCACAGTTATGCCAATTACAGATTCTCATTTTTCATTAGATTAGGTGGAAAGTCACTATTAAATAATAATCATTATACAATCTAGAGGAATTTTTTTGAGTGAAGTAATCACTAATGGTGCACGAAGCCACAAAGTTGTTCTACTGCATGATATCTAACTTTGGTTGAACACTGCAATGGGCAGTGGACAGTCGTGAGTGACCAGTAAACTTTTATCACTAATCCCGTATAGCGGATTCCCGGGATTCAACTGGGAATTTCTAGTGAGAAACTTTTCAATAGGTATTGATTGAGTGCCGTGTGGTAACTTCGTGACTACGGACCGCGTGATTCGTGACTGTCGGTTCGAAGTTGTATAATACACATCTTGCCTGCGGTTTTGCTTGGGTCGGCGTCGAACAAAGTTTTGCCCCCGATAAAAATTTGTACCTACTATTAAAATTTTGCTTTGCACAGGGGTCCATATAGTAAAATTAGGAACCATCAAAGTTTCGCCATATCACGTCAAAGCTGTTTCACATGCATTAAAAAACAGTTTTTCTTTGTCATTTTACACATACAAGGTGGAAATCTATGAGGGAAGTCTATGTTTTTGACCGCCTGGGTGGCTAAATGTAAATAACATAGGTTTTACTAATTGGAGGTCGGGGGCACATAAACATGCACCTCGCTGGGGACCTAGCTAACTACCACCATCGTATCTAAGTCTGCCACCAAACAGCAATGTTAATAGTATTGTTGTGTTCCGGTTGTCAGCGATAATTATAGCCAGTCCAAATAAGATGGGGTTTCTAAGTCAGTACGCTTCCACCTTCGGCCTCATCTTCACGTAACATAAGATGTGATTGAGGAGTGTGCTAACCCGTTGTGCAAAAAAAAAATGTTCAGCAGTTTACATCCTGTGCATACGCGTAAGCCATTGCTTAACTTCGCTAATCGAAAACAAATAGTAAATATGCTTCATGCAAATATTGATATTACCTATATATTTTTGTTTTCTTCATCTATTTTGCATATTAATCGTAAGATAACCAGTGTTACCAGACCCCTAGTACCATTCCATGACACCTGTCGCCTTGTATTGTGGCCGTAACAATGCTATCGCGACTCTGCGACAGATAAGACGCGTCAAGCTGTTCGGTTAACCCTAAACTGCCTATTGTCGCGGTGAATGTCGCTTTACATGTTAACAATAACGTGAAATTACAACCGATGCTACCAAGTTAGTACTCAACGAATGCAAACTATGTTATGTATCTCGCTCTGTCTTTTGTGTCTTATTTTCCTTTCACAATTCTTTGTGTTTCATTTCAAAAGCCGACCTGACATAGTTTGTAGGATTGAGAATGTTATGACTGCCTTTAGCAACGGATTCTTCTGTATCCTAGAGACCTTTCTGGATAATAATAATTGTACGATAATACATAGACGACCTGTTTGGTGTAGGTACTAGTTAGAAACTCTGACCATTCAGGTCGTCTATTTTTTATCGTATAATTATTATTATTATCCAGAAATGTCTCTACAAGACAGATGAATCCGTTGCTAAAGGCAGTCATAACAAGTGTAGTGGTTAGAAACTCTGACCACTGCAATAGGGCTCTTAATAAAATGAGTTTCTTGTTCGTTCTTCTCTGGGGAATCTGCTTTGCGAATGAGCAATAATGTCAATAATTTTAATATTAAGATAAAAAATGTGACGTTTTCAAGTGATAATCTTTATTCTACGAAATAAATATTTTTTGACTTTGACTTTGACTTTGACTTTAATACACCCTGCGTCGTTAGCAGCCAAAGATATGTATAATTTATATAAAATTGCTGCGTGACGGAGGAATCAGCCCTCTAGTACATAAGCAAGCTGTATCAATGGACCGGCATAGTCGCTTTCGACTAAGCTTCAAAGTAAGATTAAAAAAAATCTCTAACCACTATACCAAATGGTCGCGGGTTCAAATCCCGCTACGGGCATATGTTTGTGTGATAAATAAATAAATAAATAGCCTTGGACATACATACAATGAATACGGACATGTGTACCCGAGTTATGGATGTTTTCATTTATAATAAGTATTTATATACAAAAAGAGAAATAAATCATTATATGCCCATGTAATATAAATTCAATTTCAAATCATGAACATTTTTAAATAATTACGTTGTACAAGTCACAGACGTTGGTATCATCACAAGCACTTCACACATTAATTAGAATTTGTTGTTATGCATAAATTATAACATTTTCCCATAAATTTATTTATTTTTATTCTTACGTCACACGAGGCACCACAGAAAATCAGCGTTGCAGTTATTTATACAACTGCACCTCATGGTGAGTGGAGACCTTTTTGACACAACTTTACGACACCCATTCTTATAGCTCTAATCGATCTTAGGATTGAGATCGAGTCTCACTCAAATTATAAATTTTTACTTTGTATTATGTTAATGTTTTTTTTTTCGTTTTAGTATACCTAATAAGTCGTTCAGTGTGTCAAATAAACGTATTCTATTCTATTGATATTGGCACCAAAGGTGTATCTTGCCGACCCAAACCCAAGTAAAGTATAAAATAATATTTTAACATATCTTATCTCATCCAGTTAAAGTTATTAATAATAATAAATATACACACAGCGCCATCTAGTTCCACACTAAGCAACTAGGCTTGTATTATGGATACCAGATGGTTGATAAACTACACAAATACATTTTTTTTTGTAAATAAATACATAAATAAACGAAAAACATCCATAACTCGGGAACACATGTCTGTATTCATTATACAAACATATGCCCCTAGCGGGATTCGAACCCGTGACCTTTCGGTATAGCAGTCAGAATTTTTAACCACTACACCATATCGTCAATGTTGCACGAGACTTACCGAGAAATGCGATTGGCAGTGTATCCATTGTGAGTGGATATCCCACGCTGTCCGTGTTTTTATGTCCTAATGGCTATCAATTCTACGCGCTATGTGCCCTGCCCACTGCCACTCCAGCTTACTAATCCGATAGGTTATGTCGGTGACTTTCGTTCCTCGAATCGAATCAGGAATGAAGAAATCAGTATTCTTCATTCCTGAAGCGTTTACAGAAGCTGATATAGAACACTCGAAGCACTCGTGGCGCTGTTGAAGTCAAGCAATGTCTGGAGCAGTCCTTGCATGGAAACGCTATGGCGGGAACACTAAAGATGAGCATTCCAAAAAAAAAAATATCGAACCCCAAAATAACCAGTAATTGGAACGCAAAAACGACCCGTGGCAGGTGTTTCACAGACACTCAAAGCGTCAGCTATCACAGGGTTAATCAGTTCAACACTCGAACAAATGGCACGACCATTGTTGACGATTTTTTACTTTTTTCTCGTCTCGCTTCGATATAAGCCACCTGTGATTGGTCGAGATCCCATGTATTACGAGAGCTTCCGTTTGCAACAACGTTGATTATGGATTCGAGTAGAAATAGTAATTTTATAATTGGAATATTTTTAGTGGGATTAGGTTATGTTTCGCCACAGGACTATTATGAACGTGAGTGTTATTTTGCATTTATTTATTTATTTATTTTGAAGCTGACAGTCGACACATTATAATGTAAAGTAGAACAAAATAGTCATTGCATGGACAGAAATAGTCTCCACAGATAGTCATAAACAGAAACACAGCAAAATATATGTTTGGGAAATAGTACATTTTATGATATTTAATTTAATGTAAGAAGCGTTACAGGATCAGGAGATAATATTTAGATCTATACAGGCAGTATTTAGAGTAAATTCTCTTAAAACTTAAGTTGCATTTATCAATAGAGACATGTAAATGACTTGTATGTTTTTATTTAAGAATATACGGCGTATAAATTGCCTTTCTAAAAATACAAAATAAAATAATAATAATAAATATCCTTGGACTTACACACAGCGACATCTACTTCCACACTAAAGCAAATAGACTTGTATTGTTCCCTTAACGAGTTGATGGTAAAAATATCAAATTCTTGAGGAACAGAGTGTGGCCACGCGTTCAACATTATTTGTGGCTTCGTATAGAGGTCCTGTAGCATACACACGACTTGTATTATTGGATACCAGATGGTTAATATACCACACAAATACTATTTTGTAATATAAATTGAAACATCCAAACTCGGGTATACGTACAAACTCATCATACAAACATATGCCCCTAGCGGGATTCGAACCCGCGACCTTTAAGTCGCAGTCTAGGTTTCTAACAATTACATCAATGAAGTCATCAATCTGTAATTATTGATAAGTCTTGCGTATCTTTGTGCCTCTTCGTCAGGTTAGCTGGGAGTTTCTGATTTTTCTCTGTCTTAATAACCTTCTCAGATTAAAAATCTATACTTCTCTGTTTAATCGCTTCCGCTATTTTATGACTGATGGAAAGTCACAATTTAGTCGAAGATGAAGCACCTGATTTATATAAATGCCTATTCAGCCTACACATGAAGATTCGTAAATTGGTGGATTTCGGAATACTGAAGCCGGGAGTCCCGTGTATTGGTTGATCGCATTATAACTTAGAATATGTACAGATATATCAATCAAATCAAATCAAATATATTTATTAATTAAAATGGTACATTGAAACATAGAATCTACATAATAATACTTAATTGCAACTGTAACACTAGTGCCTGAACTAGGAAAATCCTGTGTTTCAGGCGAAGCGAAGGTACAAACTAGATATCTATAAATAAAGTAGGTATACATAATAAATCTATGCTTAAATGCTACTTAGTCTTAGTCACGCCTAGTCTAGTTAGAACGCATAGTCAGCCAATACTCGGTTAGAACAACAATTTCACAGTTTACGTCTAGTCTTTGTTGGAGAGTTGCAGAATTGACAAAATTCTTTAAAATGATTCGTATATTTTGTTTATTAATGTTAGTGGATTATTAAAGCCAGGTAAGACATTGTTTGCAGTTTTACAACTCGCTCACTTTTGACTCGGATACAGAGAAATTGTCTAAGTCACGAATTAAATTATTAACCATAATGATTAAAAAAGTAAAATAAGTAAAAGAAAATAAATAAATAAAGTCTAAAAATACGTGATAACTGACCGGCGCTCTATGTATTAACAGAGGATCTAAGCGATAATAAAGATATGGCGAAAGAGAGACGAGCTCTATCAGTCAGGTGTAAAATGCATGCGCGCAGATTTGGTAAGTGTAATAGAAAGGTGAAGAAAACGTTATTTAAATCTTATTGTTAATGTCTATACTTGTCAACTCTGGGTCAGACACACTAGGAAAACGTACAGCGCTTGTGTAGATTGCCCCGTTTTTGTAGTACCTCTGGCATGTTCGTAGACTTTCCGATGCCTGAATTTCGTACTGTTGTCAGAGATGGAAAAGACTGTGTGCTTCTGATAACAGCATACTCAAGGCAGTAAGAGACAGCCTGTGCAATCCAAATTTTGACGTGACGCCGAAATTTTTCTTTGTTAGTGGGATTTATTTTATTTTGATTTATTTTATATCAATTTATTTGTGTATTTTAATTTGTATTTTACTTTTTATATGAGTTTTTATGCCTGCAAATGTTTATTATTATTATAAATGAGGAGTCAAACCGCTTCATGCGAATATTCAGTATGCCAATGCCATGCGGGTGGAAACTTTCCTCGTGCCTAGTAGTCCGAAAATGGTGATGGTGCAATCATTGTCATCATCTCAGCCCGTAAACATTTCACTGCAGTGATATATGCCTTCCTTAGTATAATGAGGGAGTATGGGCCATAGTCCACCACGCTGGTTCAATGCGGGTTGGGGACTTCACCTGTCTTAGAATTATTTCTCAGGCATGCATGTTTCCTCATTTGTTTTCAGTTCTCTATAAAATAGGTTAACGTACTCTACATCTGCGAAACTCTTTGCATTGTCTTCAATATTAAGTAGCATAATGGTTTACAATTATTATATTATGCCTGCTTCCGTTCTCGCCTCTTATTTATTTTTGCAGAATGCTCGCATTTTTGTTTTGGTGGGTACAATACGAGAGCCAATAGAGATATATGTATGACCCCTGTAGTCAAAAGTGTCGGTTTTATCTTTGAAAGGTTACAGAAAATCATGTGAATCTGTAGCCTTACTTCCGCACGCATACAGACCACGCATTTGGCTCAACGACTGCCATCAATTGGAATAAAACCAGAAACACAGAAACACTCGTATGAAAATTCCTCTAGCACTCACAGTAATGGTGGAATAATGAATTAGACTGCGCCACGACCGCTTCATTAAAAAATGTTTTTAGTGTCTATATTGAAAGTAAAATATTAAAACTTAAATTTGTTTCAGAACGTCACATGCAACACTTCAAAACTCAACACATGGGTCACTTGAAAGAGATCCCGCGCCGATTTGAAGTCCAAGGAGAGAATGCCAAGGCTGATTTCCAAAAATACATAGGAGATATCCACGATCTAGCCAACGAGGATAACGTCACAGTCCTATACAAAGTCAAAGTGGAAATTGTGAAGCCACACAAACATTATTTCACGAAGAAACAACTATCGAAAAACAAGCCGAAGAAATACAACATACCATTGAAGAGAAAGAACATGAAGTTGTCAAATTTTGAGATGATAATGAGAAAATTAGCTGATAATAGCGGGCCACAAGCGTATCCAATCATGACTACGCAGGACCAACAGAAACCAAGGAAGGTTTTTACAACAAAGATACCAATTATGAAATACAAGCCAATAATACATAGAGTCAAAACAAACTACACTAAGGTAATCAAGCCCATTCGTAACCCGATTATAACACTTACAAAGTAAAGCCTTTGAATGTGGTCAACATCATCTACTATGTTTTCCAAATGTTTCTTACTAAATTATTTTTTATAACTTTATACAAAGGGGTAAGGTGTAATGTTTAATAAATATGTTTTTAAAACAAACTGGTGGTTGCTTTATTAATATTATTAACGTAAACTGACTTAATTCCTTCTTGAAGGATAACGCTCCTAAAGCACTGATTCATGTATTTAGTGGGAGGGGTGTCCGCTTTATGAACTTCTAAGCAATTAATAAATTTTCTTTTATTTCAATTTTTCATATCACTGCTTCAAACTTGTAAATATTTTTTTTTTAATACGGAATATTCAAAAAAGTAGAATGCCAAAAATAGGGTACGTGCCTCAAAATATACAGAGATAAACTATATATTTATAGTTAGTATAAATATCCGTAAAAATGGTTTCAAACAGTACCTATTAATAGGAATATAAAAGTTTTATGGAATCATAACTAAGGCTTTTAATGGGTGAATTTGATTTATTTGATTTTGGGAATCAGATTATACCTCCAATGCCTGAAATAGAAAAAATCTATAGTTACTCAAGACCACATAAATTTACTTTATATTTTTACATATTCTATTTTTTAAGCGAACATTCGTATAACGGGTTTGACTCTTCACTCATAATTCGAACTGCAATGTTATGGAATTCCCTTCCGTATATTCTATGATCTTCTTTTCGTGTCGAGGCAATTTATTGGACCAAAACTTAGCCACTCTAACAGCACTATCTGTGGCGTTAAGAAGGTCGTCAAAGGTCGTCGTATATTCTACGATATATCACAATCACGGACCTCGGGTGAATAGGCATTTACCACGTTGAGCCATCTTCGACAACATCGTCACTTTCCATGAGGTGAGATTATAGTCAAAACGTTGTGTAGTCATAAAAAAAAATCTGTATTCAGATTCTTTGATGGTAATCCAAAAATCAATGAATGTACACAGTGAGTTGGATTTGGTGAATAAGTTTCTGTGTGTCCGAGTAAATGAAATTAAAATTTTAAAGTAGCCACTTAAATGTGGTTCACGAACAGCACTATAAATGTTGCATCACTTTTGTTTTTTTACCCACAAAGCAAAGCCCTTTATGAAACATATTTCAGCCATTACTGGACGAGCAACGACTAATATTCGTGGAAATGGTAAATCGGATGCGGAGTGAGATTTTAGAATTGTCACCAAATCATAATCCGAAATTGCACGTACGTTTGAATTGGAAGGCGATGTTTCTAATTCAGAAAATTTAATATTATACCATAACAAGTAAAATATTTTGTACAGGAACTATTACTAACGTCACAAAGCAGTAGGACCGTAATTTTTGTTAACCAATAGTAAAGCAATGTTAAACAATTATTTGGAATGGGAAACGAATGGGTAGACCCACTCGTTGGGAATTCAGATGATGTGACTTGCAAGTTTTTTGAAATGCGAACGAGAATCTACATATAATTTTCGCATTTATAATTTGAATCAAGTAGTTACCAATAATGACATTTGAATCAGAAAGACGTTAGCTGAGGACAAGAAGTACGCCAAAAATTTATAATGGTTATGGATTCAATATTATTTTGCTTTATGGCAATTGCAGCGTAGCATGTCCACCTACAAGTCGCTGGATGCATGCTGCTTCCAACGGACCCCTGGAAAACTTTAGCTAGCCTTATAATCCAGTAAGGATACACTTTCAACTTCCTATAATTTTATAGGCCGTGACTTTTTGCACATGGATAGAGTACCTGTCAGTGACAGAATAAAAAAAAATTCTAACAAATCGGTAGCTTGCTTTAGTTATAATATACATATTTATTAATAAAACATAGACTATTTATGATTAAAATTATCACTGTGAATTACATTGCGTCAGAGAATATACTTAGAACCACTGTAACTATTTTCAAAAAAAATCGCGCCATCACTTAAATTTACAACGACCTGTTTGGTGTAATGGTTAGCAACTCTGACCACTATACCAAAAGGTTGCGGGTTCGAATCCCGCTAGGGGCATATGTTTGTGTGATGAATACGGACATGTGTACCCGAGTTATGGATGTTTTCATTTATAATAAGTATTTATTTACAAAAAAAAATGTATTTATGTATTATATCAACCATCTGGTATCCACAACACAAGCATGTAGTTGCTTACTGTGGTACTAGATGGCGCTGTATGTATGTCTAAGGATATTTATTTATTTACAATTATGAAAAATTTCACCGAGGGCAAATATCACGATTCAATAAACTATTTTTAGAAAATATAAAGTAGCTGTTGATTAATTTTTTAGAAAATAGTTTTAGAAGATCTTAACATCTTCTACAACACAATGAAGTGCACAGTGGTAACTTTAATTTAATATTGTAGGCTTTATAACTAAACACCTACACTATACCTAAAGTAAACTCCTGATCCGTTAGAAAATATTTTTTACAATATCACTGATAGGTACTCTGTCTATGTACAAAAAATCAGAGCCTTTAAGATTATAGGAAGTTACACCCTTAAATATGCATATCTTGACTGGACTATAGAGGAGGACGTCCTGTGGCTGATATGATGATTAAGCATTATATCTCAATTCTAATTTTGAAGAACTAATAGTTTTATGACTTTAATGGACGTTTTTTCGTGCGCTTATTTACTATTAAGAAAATATTGCTTTGTACAAGTTTTGTCAAATGTTAGTCTTGTTGAATGAAATTCAGTTCATGTTAATTTTTTATCGTTCTACATTCAAATACCACCTACCTTTGAATTGTGACATTCTAGGACACTGATAGATAGAAAACTTTATTTAAACGATCTCATAAGTCATAAATACTACAGAGACAATACTTAATTACCAATTAGTTTATACCTAATGTACTTATATTAGGTACCTAATATACATGTATTAGATTAGATAGAAACACGACGTTTGTCGTTTAACTATCGACATTAAACTGCTCTTAGTGTTGTTGTTGTAGTTGTTGTTGCTATTAGTGTTACTGCCTCTTTCAATGAATTTGTAATTAAAAATATTTATTGCAGTAGTTTTTGGACATAATCACGTATTCGTAACCCCAAAAGTCCACTTTTAGGCGAAATGGAGATAGTTGGAGTTGGAAGGTGTTTAAATACTTCTCAGTTTGATTAGTGGCTTATTACTGCTATTGTTTTCAGATGCTGAAAAACAAGAGCGACACAACTACGCCATCTTATACAACTAGTGAATCCGATTTTGGAAAAGCAATAAATTTGGTTAAAGACAAAACAGCAGATTTCCTCCAGCTGATAAAAAATTCTATATTCCGTATAGCTTCACGTAGATAAGGGGCAAATATAAATATAACTACTTATAATAAATCCAATGCAGAAAATGATTTTACAAAGATTTCAGCAACCAGTCCAAAAGCCTGATGTGTAAATAGTATGCAGGGTATGGGCAAGAGGAAACTCGGCCATAGCTTGGGCAACACTTAGATTAACAAAGTGTCGTGTGTACAATAGCATATTTTTATTTAATGCCAGAGCATTATCATCTTCTTGCCTTGGTCTCAATTTATTTGGGGTCGGCGCAGTACGTCTTTCCTTTCACGCTCAGCCGTTACCTCGTCATTCACGCCCTTTTCGTTGATATCGTCCCTCACACAATTCATCCATCTTCTCCGTGGTCTTGTCTTTATTTCTATCCATCGATATTCAAATTAATCACTCTCTTAGTAACATGCGTTTCATTAATTCTCATAACATGTCCATACCAAGCCAAAACAATTTCCTTTTAACTTTTCTGTCACGAGTGCCGCTTTTAAACACCCTCTTACATTCTCATTCCTTATTTTATCCATCCTTCATTTTATGCCAGAGCGTAATAACCAATTATAAAATAATAAGCATTACTTCCTGACTTATGCGTATGACATTGACTATCAATACAAAATCTATATTTGAAATTTCTTTTCTATTGTACATTCGACACTTTTTCCTCTCGTTGCCGTATTAGATAAGGTTATTATTTTATGTATAAGAATAGCATTGATACTTTAATTTATGCCTTTATTGATAATTAATATTGGACCTTTAATAATAATAATAATAATATTTCGGACACTTACACCAATCATCTAGTCCCAAACTAAGCAAAGCTTGTGCTATGGATACTAGATAACGGATAAACATACATAAATATTTATATAAATAATCTA